>OVBE01012570.1:0-13301 GCA_900406425.1 Iberis pinnata
GATAGTACCAAATTTTTTGTAATTTGTAACTTTCATCCATTCCCCTAGTTACAAGATAAGACACAACTTCACTGCTTGAGTATGACATATATGTCACCAGACGATGCAGCAACACAATTGACAAACTTCCGAGCACCTCTCTCGTAGGCAGAATCAGCTCTATATGGGAAAAAAGGAAAAAGNCGAGCACCTCTCTCGTAGGCAGAATCAGCTCTATATGGGAAAAAAGGAAAAAGAAGTTATACTACAAATTAAACACCAACTAAGTTTAATTTGTTCATACTTGTGAAGATGGACCCATGCCTTCTCCAAATTTTTTTGACCTATGATTCTCAAGAATACGATTTGATCTATTAACTTTCCACTTCCGTAAGTCTCTTTTGTATCTCCGTCGAAATCGCGACTACAGCTCCATCGAATTCCAATTCTAGCTTCGCCGAAGGTGAAGAAGTTTTGTTGATTACGAGTCAGATCTCTAAACCAAATCCCTTTGTGTTTATCAATATAATATCAATGAACTAAATGGCATGTTTAATTTATGCATTGGTAACAAATCTAAACTAAAAACCTAACAAATTCAATCCATTATATCAAACCCTAACAATTAACCTGGTTTCCCTAGGAGAAACCTTAAAACCTAACAAGCGAACTACTCAGATATTGAAAAGATAACACAATTAAATATTAGAGAAGAACACATATTCAAAAACCAATTTTTATAAATAAAAGACAGAGTTTAGAAATCTTCTCCAAGAACACAAGGATGAGATTCGTCTCTATGTAAAAACTCTCTAAAATAAAAAGTAATTGATTGATTGATGAAAATAGCATCAAGCCTAGGGATCTCTTTTTACGTAAGTTTCCAGGAGTTTTGGATCGATCGATCACTTTCCGGATCGATCGATCTGTCGTCACACTTTCTGCACATGCTTCTTATGCGAGACAATTTGACCAGTCTTTAGTAAAATCGCCATAACTTTTGATTGCTCCAATGGATTGACCTAAAACTACTTCTATATGAAAGCTAACTTACGTGGCTATCTTGTGTCAAAATATCATTTCAATACATCCACGGGAACATCTTCAAGAATTGGTAAAATTATGACCCTTCTACCGGATTCTGCATCTGCACATACCAATATGCATCCATTTTGTGTACAATTCTATCTTTTTGCTCCAGAACATCCCAAACACCTAAAAACCTGAAAGTATGCCAAAACTACAAAAAAAACACTTGGATAATGCCAAATAGCAAGTATAAATACCCACTAAAAACCATTAAAATCGAGTGATATCAATATGATCACCCCACCAGTCAGGATAGCCAATTACCGTGAAGCAGCTATCAGAGGAATGTCCAGATTTTTGACAATGCTTACAGAGAACTGATTTTGTGAAATTTGCAGAAACTCTGTTTTGTTGAAGACTTTTGTTTGTTGTTACTGCATAAGCTGAAACTTCATTAAAATCATCAGCTTTACGATCATTAGATTTTATATCCTCTTTCTAGCAAACAATATTGTCAATTTCTTCAAGGGATGGAAGAAGAACCCTAGAAACCAAGATCGAATGAACTGTATGATAAGTATCATCCAATCCACAGAGAAAATCATGAACTTTCTCTTCATCGCAATATTTTCCATGAAGGGTAGACAAGTCACAGGTGCAATGGACACACTTGCAAAGACAAGCCGGTTTGGAAGTGAGCAGATTATCCCAAATTCGATTGAGCTTGCCAAAATAACTCCCAATCGACAGAACTCGCTGTTTACAATTGGCGAGTTCATACTTAAGTTGTTGAATCCGAGGACCATTAGTAACGGAGAATCGTTTCTTCAAAATATCCCAGATCCTTAGTAATGTCACGATGAGAGATGTTAGATCGAATAGTAGGATCAATCGTCATCTTCATCCACGAGACAAGAAACGCTTGAATCATCCACCAGTCTTCTAAATCAGAAGAACTGTCAGCAGGGCGTTTGATAGTTCCATCAAGGAAACCAAACTTCTTACACGATAAGCCCATTCATCATAATTCGATCCTTTCAACAGAGGATGCGAAATCACTCCGTCGAGATTATCAGCCGCAGTCAAATCATAAGGAGATATCGTTCTCCTTACTTCAATCGTAGGTGTGTCAATCATGATGAATCAAATAGTACGTGTACAGAAGAAGAGAAAAAATATTCAGAGTTCAAGCTCTGATACCATATAGGAACACAAAGACAATGGATAAAAGTGTTCTATATTTCATTAGGTAAGAGTTACACTTTATACAAGCCTGTTGAATCAAACATTGTAAATGCATAATTATGCGATTGAAACAATGAAGATAAACTTCCTAAGTATGAAGATATATACATATATCATAATATTTTTTTGGTTTTGGTTTTTTTGTGTACTATTTCTGTATTATATCAAAAATTATAAATGTATATTATTGTTATTTTGATCTCTAAAACACAACAAACCGATCTAACTGTTTTAATCCTTTTAAATGAAATATATGTATATTTGCATAGGAAATAACCATATTTAATTTCAAAAAATATCGAAATTAATAACTAGTAAACCACTTATTACTTCTCGAAATGAAAAATGAAAACATTTTAATAAAAGAGAAATAAACAACAATGGAATCCGGAAATCTACGAATTTATCTTTTAAAACTTTAAGGCGCTGTAACCTAATTTTTCCTCTCAAGCACACTTATCGAGGCTTTTTCCTCACCCATGTCTTCCGGCGCCGGCGGTCCTTCTCTTTGCTCTCTTGCACTTATGTCCTTTCTTTTCGTGTTTTATGTCTTTCTCGTGTTGGCCGAAGGCTTTTCCTTCCACAGATCTATGTTTCCTTCTTGAGATTTGGTCCTGCCATGGTGAAAATCTATCAGCAAGGATCCTTCAACAGTGTTTTGGTACTCCTTCCCATAAGATTTGATGTTTTTTGCCTTTGTCTATGCTTCTCGGACAAGTTTCAAAGATCCTTTCAAACTAGAGTTGATGTGAGTCTCCGCCGACCCATCTCACTTACAACCGACGTTCTTAACCACTTCTTTGGTTATAACAATTCTCTTCAACACAAGTACGGTATTTTTGATCTCGAATTTCAAAATTTTATGGTTTTTTAAATGCTAATAGATGCTATGTAAATGATATGCAAAGTGGAGACAAAGTAACAAACAAGAAAATTTTCATTAATAGCAAGTCCCCCGAATCCTCCCCCAAACTTGAATTATACAGTCTATGTGTAAACCAAATTTTGGATTGGACTCAAGGCACGACATATAGTGAAAAATCATTAAAACATTTTAAACTTAGACAACAATCATAAGCAACAAGAAAACATAACGAACAGAAATCAAAGCACAACAAGCGGATTATACAATGAAGAGTGAGATTGTGATGGACCTCAAAAGGTATGGAGGATTCTCAAGGGAAATACTCATTCATCATTTCATAGTATCCCTAGTATGCATCCAGTGCTTCTTGATGTTGCTGTTGAAGTTCTTGATGCTGCTGAACTTCCTGATGTTGTTGAAGTAGTTGAGGTGTTTGAATGGTTGTTGCTGCTGAAGTTCTTCATCTTGCATTAATATTAGCATATAATATATATATATATATAATATGATATTACCTATAATTGTATAAGGTAAAAATCCAGCAATAACTAAAATTTCTTAGAAAGAGAATATTGACAACAAAAAAATATACATTAGAGTGTAATTTATCCTTAAAAATATATGTATTATATGTAATAAATATACATGTATATTTGGTAATATTTTTTAAAGTCATTTTTTTGGTTTGTTAAAAAATACTTTTCAAAGTCATGAGTCGTCGTGAACCCAAAATAACGTTGAGTGGTCCTAGGATACCACATCTTTGGCTGATTGTGCATTTTTCCATCTTTGAAAATTAATCAATACACATTTTCAGATTTGACAAAGTCAAGGCATGCATACTGGTTTTCTCATCGCACTTATATATAAATGTAATCACACTTGTTCTACTAACTAAGTACATATTTAAAACGCACAAAGAATGGGTAAATGGCCTGTTTTGATGATCTTCCTTGCATCTTCTCTTATATTTCTCCTTGAAACACTCCAAGTGGTTAACGCAGACAAGTGTTTCGGAAGCACCATCGACGGTCAAGGCATCTACGCTCAAAATCGGCGCAAGCTTTTCTCTAATATTTCTAATGAAGTCGTTAGTAATGGTGGATTCTATAACGCTTCACTGGGAGATAATCGCCACAGAGTTCATGCTCTTGTCCTCTGCGCAAGAGGCTACGAACGACAAGGTTGCATTAATTGTGTGCAAAAATTTACTCAGGACATACAAAACAGTTGCTTTGACCGCAAGAATTCATTCGTTTGGGGGAGTAACTCTGAAGACGATGCTTTGTGTCTTGTACGTTCCTCAAACAACTCTATAATGGGGAAACTCGAGCTTACAACTCCTGTGGCATATCCAAGTGAGAAAAGAATCAACGTCCAATCTAATAACATAACCCTTTTCCTACAAGAGTGGGAATCAATGGTTAATCGGACCTTCGAGGCTGCCACAAACGCTTCAACCACATCGATACTTAAATACTACAGTGCCGAAAGAGCCGTGTTCACGGAGTTTCCAAATGTTTTCATGCTGATGCAATGCACACCCGACTTAACTTCCCAAGATTGCAAGCGATGTTTAGGAGATTGCATCACTTTTTTTAGAAAAGATGCTCCGGGAAGGCAAGGAAGCATGGCTAGTTATCCAAACTGTATTTTCAGGTGGGATCTTTATGCATTCAATGGTGCTTTTGTTAACGTTACTGAAGTTCCTGCGCCTCCTCGACCTCCAGCTCAAGATAAAATAAGCTCTATAACAGAAAAGAAAGGTAAAACATTTCCAATGTCAAAACTTTTTTCTTTTATTCAAAATAATTATTCCATTTTGCAGGAAAAAGCATAGGGTATGGTGGAATTATAGCGATAGTTGTTGCTTTTACTGTCATTAATCTTTTGGTGTTTATTGGCTTCATCAAAGTCTATGCTCGGAGGAGAAAATCAAAAAGCAGGACCAATGGTAAGTGAATTTGCTCCAAACATTCAAAATTGATGTGGAGAGTACGTTAAATTTATATATTTCTTTTCTTTATTCTTTAGTTGGTAAGGCAGAGTATTCTGATTCTGATGGTCAATTTATGTTACGGTTTGATCTTGATATTATCTTACTCGCAACAAATGACTTCTCTTCTGAAAATACAATTGGCCAAGGAGGATTTGGTACTGTCTATAAGGTATTATTAACCTCTCTTTATTTTTTCAATCTTGCTCCTATATAAATAAATAAAAATTATCACTCAAATACAAATGGTCTTAGGGCTATGATAGTTTTGAACAGGCCCTGATCTTGAGAAATGTTTTTAGGGGACACTACCAAATGGTCAAGATATAGCGGTGAAAAGATTAACAAGAGGTTCAATACAAGGAGATTTGGAGTTTAAGAATGAGGTTTCCCTCTTGACAAGACTCCAACATAAGAATCTAGTCAAGCTTCTTGGATTCTGTACTGAAAGAGATGAAGAAGTTCTTGTCTACGAATTTGTTCCTAACTCAAGTCTTGATCACTTTATATTTGGTAAACCTTCGACTGAAAGTCACATTTTAAACAATTCTACAAAAGCATTTTGTTAGGATTATGGGCTTAATGAGTGGATTGATCTATAGTCTCGTTAGCAAGTTGGTTTGGGCAAGACCAATTTTGGGTTAGACCATGGATTGGATCGGGCTTTGATATTATGTTAGCATTATGAATTTCTAACTCAAAACCAATGACAGTGAGTAGATTAGGCCATATCTTCATATATATTAGTCTATATCACTTTGAATGTTCTACCTCTCTTAAATATGTAGATGAAGAGAAACGTCCACTTCTTACGTGGGAGGTGAGGTGCAGAATTGTAGATGGCATTGCTAGAGGTCTTCTTTATCTTCATGAAGACTCTCAGTTGAAGATTATTCACCGTGACTTGAAGGCAGGCAACATTCTTTTGGATGAAGAGATGACCCCTAAAATTGCTGACTTTGGGACCGCGAGGTTGTTTGACACTGATGAGACTCGAGCTGAGACTAAACGAATAGCTGGAACTCGGTAAAGATACATTTAGCGATGCAGTTTATTTTTAACCGAAACTTTGAGACATCCTTTGGATATAAATTAATGAATTAATTTGCATATAATACAGTGGATATATGGCTCCTGAATATTTGAATCATGGACAAATCTCAGTTAAATCTGATGTATTTAGCTTCGGTGTTATGCTTCTAGAGATGATAAGTGGTGAAAAGAACAGTAGCTTCGAAGGAGGTCTTGCAGCTTTTGTAAGCTTCTTCCCAAATCGGTCTTTGCTGTATATTCTTCTTCATCTTCACGTAAAACCTTAAATTTTATTGGTGTAGGCATGGAGGAGATGGGTTGATGGAAAACCTGAGACTATAATTGATCATTTATTGATAGAGAATCAAAAAGATGAGATAATCAAGTTAATTCAAATTGGTTTGTTGTGTGTTCAAGAAAATGCAGCAAAGAGACCAAACATGAACTCTGTAATAATTTGGCTTGGCAGTGAGACTATCATCATGCCATTACCTAAAGCTCCTCCTTTCACTGCAAGTCAATCCGAATCTGAAGATTGTACGATGTCAATTAGCGATGTCTTCACGGAGTTGAGTTGTCGTTGAGTTTTAAATCAGTATTTAATCAAAATGTTGTTACTGAAAACAAACAATATAATGATTATTCTTCCTTTTGTTAAAACTGTCGATTTTCATGATCAAGGAACCTTTCAGTGTAACTTGTTTCTTTTGAGATATTTCCTTTCGGCAAATTAAAAATTAATGAAAGAATTGTAGATGTGAAAATCTGGATTGAAAATCACAAATAAAAAAAAATGATTAAAACGTTACAAAATACCTGATTAAGGAGAAGACGATAAAGTTCGCCCAAGCCGCTTCGTTTATCCTCTCAGGCACGAGTTTCTAGGAGGCTTCAATCATGCCGATTTTCGACGCCGGCAATGGCGATTTCCGTCGCCTCCGCTCTTCGTCTTCTTCTTGTGCGTGGTTATCTCGTCACTTTATTCGGTGGTTTGCTTGCAAGTCTCTGCTGCTTCCTTAACTGTCTCAGCCGTCACCGTCGTTGTCGGTGTCAGGACATGTTCTTGTTGCTGTTGGTGTGGTCGTCACCTCCCTGGTCGCTGAGGTCGCTTCTGAAGTCCTTCTGTTTCGGGAAGAAAGGAGAGCCGTCAAACCCTGTGTATGATGTCTTCATCGACCCAGGTTTCTTGGGTTTAGCGGGCTAATACCATTGGCTCGTAAAAGGATTCGCGAGCTTAGCCAAACCAATGACCGTTCTAACTGGAAAAGACATTAAATTTGAATGGATTGAGGCATGTACCAAAAGTTTTGAAACTCTTCAAAAGCATCTCACTGAGGCACCAGTGTTAGTACTTCCAGAACCGGAGTACCTTATGTGGTTTACACTGAAGGCGTCTAAAATTGGATTAGGATGTGTTCTTATGCAAGAAGACAAGGTAATAGCTTATTCTTCTCGTCAGCTCAGGCCTCATGAGTTGAATTATCTGACGCACGATTTCGAATTGGCTGCGGTAGTCTTTCACTAAAGATCTGGAGGTCGTATCTTTATGGCGAAAAGGTTCAGACGTTTACAGATTATAAAAGTCTGAAGTACATTTTACTCGGTAGGATCTGAACTTGAGACAACGAAGGTGGGTTTAATTGTTGGCGAATTACAACTTATAGATCAGCTACCACCCTGGTAAGGCCAACCAGGTCGCAGACGCATTAAGTCGGAGAAGGACAGAAGTGTTAGAATCAAAGGAGGTTCAAGCTCTAGTAGGTACTTCGGCTAGCTTGAGTTTGTGCGCTGGTACAATAGACAATATTGCTATGGGTTTGGAAGCCCTAAATCAAGTTGACATGCTCTACAGAATAAAGGACGCACAAGCAGGAGACTTGTCATTAAAATCTCTAGTCGGAATATAAGTCATTGGATATAAGGTAGCTTCCTATGGTACATATCTGTATCGAGGCGGAGTTTGTATCCCAGACGACAAGGAGTTAAGGAAGGAAGTCTTACATCAGGCTCACTTCTCTCATTTTTCGATACACCCTGGAATCACCAAGATGTATCAGAATCTAAAACGATATTACCATTGGCCGGGAATGAAAGGAGACATTGTTCAATGGGTTTCTCAATGTCAAACTTGTCAGTTAGTGAAGGCAGAAAGGCAAGCACCTGCAGGACTACTCCAGAACTTACCATTAACAGAATGGAAATGGGACATGGTAACTATGGATTTTGTGACCGGATTTCCGAGGACAATGGATAAGAAGGATGCAATTTGGGTAATCGTAGATCAACTTACTAAATCTGGGCACTTTTTGCCAAACAAGAAAACTTATCGAGCATATATCTTGGCTTAGAAGTATTTGGATAAAATTGTGAGCTTGCATGGAGTGCCTATTAACATTGTTTTGGATAGAGATCAAAAATTCATTTCCATGTTCTGGCAAGCTTTCTAGAAGGCACTAGGGACAAAGGTTCACCTTAGCACTGCGTATCACTCTCAGACCAATGGTTAGTCTGAGTGGACAATCCAAAATCTGGAGGATATGTTAAGAGCTTGTGCATTGGAATGGGGAGGTTCTTTGGAAATGTACCTACCCTTGGAAGAGTTCGCATACAACAAAAGTTATCACTCTAGCATCAAAATGTCACCGTACAAAGCGCTATACGGTAGACCTTGTCGCACTCCGCTATGTTGGACTGAAGTAGGAGAGCGAAAAGATCTCGAACCATAAATAGTGCAATAGACCGTTCAACAAGTAGAGCTGCTAAGGATGAAATTGCTAGAAGCAAAAGATCGCTAAAAGAGTTACCAAGACCATCAAATGAAAGCTGTAGAATTCTTTGTTGGTGATAAAGTCTACCTAAAATGAGGACATCCCAAAGTTATGAGGCGACACAAAAGTTGAAGAAGCTTAAACCAAGATAAATGGGACCCTACGACCCTAGAAAGGATATGAGAAGTAGCTTATCACTGGCACTGCCACAAGAACTGACAGATTTCCACGACATCTTTCATATATCAATTCAAAGAAAGGTGGTCAAAGAATCGGAGCCAATCTTGGAGAAGCCGCCATTGGATATAAGTAAGAACTTGTCGGCCATGGCTAAACCGATAAAAGTTCTGGACCGGAAGGACTAGACGGTTAATGGAAACACTGTTAAGATGGTCCAAGTTTGTTGTGAACGAGACAATATCCGACATCTTTCATGCTCTTCTTCTTTTTTCTAAAATTATTTTTATTTAATTAATTAATTCCGAAATTATTTCGGATTTAATTTCAATTGATTATAAAAGATAACTATTTTTTTTTACAACAAAGATAACTAATTATTGTTGAACTTAAGATATTTACGCTTATTTTTAGGATTTGATCAATTAATTATGAAAAAAATTAATTAATTCAAATTTAAATATTTATTTACGAAATTACTAATTATTTAATAATTTAAATAATATTTTTATTTAACTTTAGATTTTATTTAATTATTTTCGTATTTATTAACTAATTACTAAATAATAATTAATTATTTTCGTTTATTAATTAAGTTTATTAATTATTTACTAAGTGAATCATTATTGTTTTTTAAATCTTAATTTTATAAATAAATTTTATAATTTATTTATTTATTTTCGTATTTGATAATTAGTTATTAAACAATAATTAATTATTTTCTAGTTTACTTATTTATTTATTTGCGAATTTATTGAATAATTATTAAATATAATTAATTTTTTTTATTATATTCGGATTTAATAATTATTTATTTAATCCGATTAATTATTTTATTTTTGGATTTAATAATTAATTATTTGGGGATTTAAAATCTATTTTCCTAAATTTCTAATTTATTATTTAATTATGGATTAATTGTGTTACTTTTAAAGTTTATTAATTAAGTCAAAAGTTAAATGATAAATTATTCAATTCATTTCAATGATTGATTAATCATTTAAATTAGTTATAACCAATTCTGATAAACCGAAGGATTTATGTTTTAATTTCATATCTCGAGTTTACAGAATATGAATGTTGACTTGAGCTTAAAACATGTCTACCAGCTAAGCTAAGGTGAGGGTTGAGTTCAATAAATCTTTTAAAGCATATTTAGCATTTCATCTATTCTAGGTTTGAGTTAAAATGTGCATGTCTGTAAATATGTTGATTGTATTAAATGTGTGTATTAAAGTATTTGAACTTGATCAAGAATATAGGATAGTAATCCAACTCACCATAGGTTCTAGTTGTGTGATTAGTCTGTGTTGTGTGAATACGCCAAAGCATCTTGAAATAGCCAGGTTGGGCCGATAACGGTTAGTCGCCTATGTGCGATATTTCCGGAACAGCGGCCATTGTTGTGATAGCACATGATGCGAGTCGAGACCGCATTATGGTATGCAATGAGCCGGTGGGTTGGCTGACGACTGGTACACGTTTAGCCAACTCGGATCAACGGGTCACTAGAGTCTGGAAGGAACGTGTAAAGCCTTCTGAGACCGGAGTCGCTAACAGTCCTCAAACTGTAGAGCGTCACAGTATCAGGGAACGGCTGGAACTGTGGCGGTGTGGCCGGGCACTCATGCCGGAACTAAGAAAGTGTATGAGGAGTGTAGAGGGATTGATCCCCCTCTATAGAAAGAACTCTCGGACGGTGTGGCGAGCACTATGTCGCTAGGGTTTTGTGTGAATTGTGTGATAAGTGAACATTAGGTTCAGATGCATGTTTTAAGGTCAAGTCTAGCATAGTTTGGGTGTTGATTGTGTTTTAATGGAATTAGGAATTTCTTAAAATCTCTTCTCGCCGAGTAACTCTTGATTGACGAGTTACTCACCCCTCCAGTTATCATTTTTCCTCACAGGTGAACATGACGAGTAGTTCATTTCGGAAGTGCTGGATTTCGGGATCGCAACTCGTTTTATCCGTTTTCTTTTAATTTTTGTTATTTAATTTCAATAAGGTTGAGATCCGGTTTAATTAAGGTTTTAAGTTTTATTTGACATTTAAGATGTACTAGATACGGACCCGCGCTATGCGCGGGATAATATATATTTTTAATTTGTATATTTTTTACATATATTATTTAAGATATTAAGTTTTAACAAATATTTGTGTATTTATTAATTTGCATTTTAAGTTTTATACCCAAAAAATGAATATTTTGTTTTTTTTATTAAAGGTTGTAACAAAATTTTTGTGACATTATTTTTTTTCTTTATCAAACTTTTTGTTATATTTTATATAATTTGAATTCAATTTGATAAGATTTATAAATAAATAATTTTTTATTTTCAGATTTAGTTTTTAAATTATAATTTGATATACATTTATATATTACTCTAATATTTATTTTGATTTCATTTGGTATAAACTTTCTATTACAAAATAATAAAATTTAATTATTATTTGGTAGTCCAAATTATGTTGAAACCCAAACAATTATGTCAAAATTTTCCGAATTAAAAATTGGGATAACCCGCGCTGAATGCAGTTTAAATATTTATTTTAATATAAAGATATTTTGAGAAGTATGTAAGTTGAGATTATAACGAATATAACTTTTTTTTTAAATTAAATGTTTATATATTTGTTGTACTAACCCGCGCACACATCGCGGGGTAAATATTTTTTTAATTTAGAAATTTTATATATGTAAATATTTTTTATAGAAAATTTTATGTAAAAATTAATATATATTTAAAAGTCTGTAATTTTAGATTTTTATCAATAAAATATTTTTTTAATTAAATGTTTGTTTGGTTTTTTGTACTAACTCGTGCACACATTGTGGGTTAATATATTTTTAATATAGAAATTTTATATATAATAGTTTAAGATATATTTAAGAGTTTGTAATTTGTGATATTAATAAATGTAAATTTCTTTTTGTAATTGATTTTTTGTCTTTTGTTATTATAAGTATTAGTTACTTTGAATATTAATTGTTATATTACATAAATATACTTTTGTATATTTAGTGATGTTATTAAAATATGTAACATATTTCAATTAGATTAAAATTTTATTTTTCATTTAATAATATATGCCTTTAGTTTAAATTTATTTGAAATGTATATTATTATTATAATTATATGATTTGTTTAATTTTCTAATATATTTATATATATTCTCTAGTTTAATTTAATTTAATTTCATGTTTTAATTTTTTATTAAAATAATTGATTTAAATAAGAAAATGTTAAAATATATTTAAAATTTTCGAAATAGAATTTTAGCTATCTCCAATATAATTATTTAAAAAAATCTTTCTCAAAAAAATCATGTCTTGTTGATCGAACCCGTGAACTTGGATATCTTCATAATTTGTGTTGAATTAATTTTCTGATTATATTATTTGCAAGCGGAATAAATTCAAAAATTACATGTGGATCTTTTTCAAAAAAAAAATTACCTATAAATTGTAGTGTTTTATCCTTGCACGTAAGCTCCAATGTTTTGCGTGAGATGAGTCAACTACGGACCCGAGCTATCTCAAAAATCCTTTCATTCAAAGCATTACTTCCTCTTCCTTCCACTTTCGTCATCTCTCTGTCCACCAATCTCTATAAAATCAAAACTAACAGAAAATGCAACATTTAGTGTTAATTAAATTTAAAGCATAGAAGTTTATTTCAAAACTTGAATCATTGTAAAGTAAACAAATTTAAACCACTTTTGATACATGAAACAATCTTTTCTTGCACTCTTGTCCATTTACGTAAAATATCATCACTAATGTGTCAATCTATGTAAATAAGTGATAAGAGAATGTTAATACCTTCATATAAATATCGCAGAGCTTTACCAATATTTCATAACTTCATTCTTCATAATTCTGCAATAATATGAAACATACAAAAAATGACAACATACATATTAAGAAGAAGTGAAATATTTATAACTATATTAAAAAAATTACAAGGATAGATCAAAAAAGAAAAACTAAAATTGTGTTATGAAACTAAGACAACAATGGATGATATTTATAGGACGATGGAGTACTGAAGAAGTTTTAATAATTAGTGAGATCTCGAAATTGTTTGGAATATTTCCAAGATTTAGTAAGATATTATATTTCCAAATTCATTGATATTATTGTTTGTATATTTGTTAATGAAGATTTATTGTTAATGGATATCTTCTTATATAGTATATTTAGTTAAA
>OVBE01012571.1:0-13296 GCA_900406425.1 Iberis pinnata
CGCTTCACGAATACACGCTTTCTGCGACTCTCAGCTCGTCACTAGCCAATTCAGCGGGGAATACGCAACAAAGAACGAGAGGATGCTACATCACCATCAAATGGTCCAAGAACTAGCGAGCTGCTTCGAAATTTTCAAATTAACCAAGATCCCACGAAACAAAAACATGCTCGCCGATACCCTAGCCAACCTGGCTTCAACAAACGATCTCGAGATAAAAAGGACTATCCCGATGGAGTACTTAACCTCACCAAGTATTACCACCGCAATATCTAACGCCATTGACGAGCTGGTNCGAACTGAAATCAAGGAACACATCCTCGAAGGAAAAATCCCCGAAGATAAATGGGCAGCTCGGCGACCTCGAGTCAAAGTAGCAAGATACACTGTCGTAGATGGGCAACTTTACAAGCGGTCCGCATCCGAAGTCCTACTATTATGCATCTTGGGGGACGACGTGCAGAAAGTACTAGCCGAACTTCACGAAGGTGCAGGTGGAAGTCACTCAAGTGGACGCTACTTGGCATTACGAATAAAAAAGCACGGACACTATTGGCTCACAATGTTACACGATAGTTAGGAATATGCCAAATGATGCGAGATGTGCCAAAGACATGGATCGACTAATCACGCACCTACCAAACCATTAAACGCATATGCCAATCCTTATCCATTCATGAAGTAGAGGATGGACGTCGTCGGACCTTTCCCAAAAGGAACAAATAAGCACAAATTTATACTAGTTATGACCGACTATTTCACCAAGTGGGTCGAAACCGAGTCATACACCTCGGTCAAAGCTAAACAGGTTTCACATCCAAAATACCACATACTTCTAACTCGGTAAGGTGATTCCTACGTACAGGATCATTAACGACCCGACCTCTCTGTGAGTATTGCAAGTACAAGACTTCATCTAGAAAAACATAATATGCCGACATGGCATCCCGTACGAAATCATGACGGATAACAGCACTAACTTCTGTGCAGAAACAGTGCAGACCTTTTTAGACAGGTGGATGGCAAGCCAGCCACAACCTCGACATGCACATCGATTTATACTAATTATCCATTTATTGTCGATGCTTACAGATGGAAGATCCGAATAAACCACTCTACGCCGAGGTACCCACAAGCGAATGGACAAGCCGAGGCCATCAACAAATCCATCATCAACGGACTCAAGAAAAGACTCGATGCAAAGAAGGGAAATTGGGTCGCCGAACTGGATGGCGTCTTATGGTCCTACCGAACCACACCTCGACAATCTACCAATCAAATAACGTTCTCCTTAGCCCACGGTATTGAAGCTTTAGCACCATCTGAAGCAGTTGTGTTCAGCCTGCGCTGAAGAACGTTGCCAGAGAACGAAGTAGTTAATAACGATATGCTCCTTGATTCACTTGACGACATCGAAGAAGTCCGAAATAGAGCGCTTTATCGGATACATGCCTACCAGCAAGCAACCAGAAGATACTATAATAAAGGAGTCAAACAGAGACAATTCGAAGAATGAGACTTAGTATTACGGATGACCTACGCAAATACCGCCGAAATGAATGCCGGAAAACTGGGAGCTCGGTGGGAAGGCCCATACGAAGTTTCCAAGGTAGTCAAACCCGGAGTATACAAACTGAAGTCTATGGACGGAAAGCCAACTCTAAACTCCTGGAACGCCACCAAGCTTAAGAAGTTTTATTCTTAGGTTTCCTTTGTACCGTGAACTACGACCTGCCTTGATCCCTGTTTACAGGGTACGTAGGCAACCCACTGGGTGCAGCTATTTCACTTAATAAAAATATTTTTATTTTCCAAACTATATATCGATCTCTCGAACCAATCTCGGCGTTTCCTACATAAACGAATGTACCAACTACACCTTTGCAAAAAAAACCACAAAAGCTGAGTCATAACTTGCGCATGCCCTATGCAAATACGGGGATGACAGCAAGATCAAAGTTTTCTCGTCTTGGTTCTAAATACCTTCTTAAAAAATTCGAGGTCCACCTCGCGTACTCCTAAAGATGAGTACTGAACAGGTGCGAAGTCACAATGTTCAGGCTACAACCCCTAATATGAAAATGCCGAGCTCCGGCTCGCGTACTCCTAAAGCCGAGTATTGGGCGTGTACGAAATTACAACGTCAAGAGCTTAAGTCTCATTCTAAAAAGCCAAGTTCCGACTCGCATACTCCAACCGTGAGTATTGACAAAACTACAGTTTTCGTCCATAGATCAATTGTCGAAGGGACGATCTGCAGGTCACCTCCTTCGGCCTTTGGTCGAGTGGCTTTTCAGTTCGCACAAGGATTAGAGAAAAGTCTACTTTAAAAAATGGAAAGACACAAGTGACAACAAGGCAGGTAGTCGACATGTTTGTCACTTGCATAACTCGTTGAACAGAGTATTACACGAAACGCACCGAGCTAAAGCTCTACTTTCATTATCAAAAGACGAGTCTTACAATTTCTCTGAAAAACAATAGCAATGACCTATCAGATGTGCAAATCTGAAAAACTAACATCCTTTAAAAGTAAAAGCAAGATGCCGACATATCAGGCATATCTTAATCCTAAGAAAACACGACAGCTACCCCAAAGCAACACAAGAGGTACAAGTCGAACTGACCCCAATCCTAAGAAAACTGTGAAAGCTGCCCAAAGGGAACAGCTAACCCCTCGGCGTCAAAGGAGTTGCAGGATGGGCCGCGACAGAGGCGTCCGAGCTCCCCGGAACAGGTTGAATCAAATTTGTATCCATGTTCGTTGAATGCAGGTCGGAACTGGAAGTCTTCAGGTACGATGTCTGCTATGTCAATAGCATTGTACTTTGCCTTAAGCTCCACCACATCCGCCTCGAGCTTCGCCATAATCTCATGTGGCACAGAACCACCCTCATCAACTATAAGCCTCACGCAATCCAAAGTCCCTTGAGCCTAGGCATACTCTAGGACAATGGGATCAGCCTTATCTCGTTCCTCCACATGTTTCCTCAGCTTCTCAAGCTTAGTTGCGCATTCAACCTGAGCCTCCCGTCGTGCTAACGCAGCCTCTGCAGCTCGGGAGACTCGAAGCCTTTTCATCTCGACCACATGCAACTTCTCAAGGGCATGGTAGGCTTCTTGTAGCTCAAGGAAGTCGGCACCTGTTTGTTCTCGAATCACTTGCTCCTTGAGAAGTTTTGCCACGACGATAGCACATTTCTCGTTCAACTCCTCTCTCAAAGCGGCAAGGTCATTGGTGGCAGATGCCGCAGTGTCACACAACATTCTCTTCAGCGCAGCTACCTGCGTGGTCAGTTGATTGACGGCCTTGACCTGCTTGTCTAGCTTTAGCCGTTCGCTAGCAAGGCGCCGCTTATACTTTTCCACCAGCTTTGATAACTTCTCCAGCTGGCCCTCGTCTCTGGCAACAGACCTGAGTTTATTTTCATAAAATGCGACGAGTTCGTTGGTCGTCGCCAGAGTCTGCCATCAATCACATGACGAGTGTGAACTTGCAATATAACAGGAAACAGAATTGAAGACACGGGTCCTGGCAAGCTTGCCGAGATAACATTTCAGAAACCTCCGGAGCCAACATCCGATCTATTGTGGGAACGATCAGACCATTGGCCCCCAGACGATTCACCAAACCAGCACACGCTTGTTTATCCTGAACAAACGGTGTGCCCCTATGTGTAAACGAGAAAGCCCAGCTTCCTCGTGAGTTTTTTTTGCCTCTCATTTTGGGAGCTTCCTCCCACATCAACCTGACGATTAGCAGTTTTGTCTTCTTCCTCCTCCTCTTCAGCTTGTTCCTCATCATCACCACCACCTGCTGCATCCTCTTCATCACCACCACCTGCAACATTCTCATCACCACCACCTGCTCCAAGAAGGTCCGGGAGCTCTTGAGCAAACAACTCCAAGCTGGGATCCAGGGACTCCACGGACGCGGTCATTTCTCCCAATATCTGGGAGGTAGTCAGGGTCTCAGCAGGAGGAGCAGGAAGCGTAACCAACAAATCGGCGGTAGGCACATCTCCAGGGGGAGTGACTAACTGCTCCTCTGCAGTTTCTTCTGTTTGTTGGTGTTCCCCAGCAGGAACACCGGCATCCGTTGTTTGCCCCCCAGAAAGAAATTTTCTTCTCAAACCTTGTTCCTCAGTAGGAACAACAGTTGGATTTGGCTCTTCAGCATCCTCGACCACGATCACCTCTTCTCGAGAATCCTGGTCCCAAGCGGACCAACGCCTTTTCCTGCGTGCTAAAGGAGGGCAGGAATCTCCACTACCAGTAGAAGCAGATGTTTGATTATGCCTCCTCTTCAAGCTTGAGACAGACTTCTCAAGGTTCTATTTGTAATCGGTGATTGGAGGTGGACGGCCCATTTTCTTTTTCTTAACAGGGCAGGAATTGAGATCCCAACTAGCTGTACAAAGAGTTAAAATTGCAGTTAGACACATTGACGAGCTATAAGACTGCAAGTTACCATATACCCTTACCAGCGTTGATAAACGAGATGCTTTCTTCAACGCGAGAACGGTCGAATTGTTTGATGTGGACAGCTCTTGCTTCAAGCAACTTTTTGGAGTCCATAAGCAAATTGCCAGGATGCGGGCCGATATTGCAATGCAAATCTACAATAAACAAGGAAAGCCGAGTTAGGAACAATTCAAATTTGAATATGCATATATGTCAGCTCGGCGGTCCTAGGTGGTATCTACCAAAGGTCTCGGCCCATTTTCTTCTCAGGATCCTCCCTACATCTCCCACGGATTCTAGAATGATCTTCAGGAAGAAATACTTTGTTTTTCAGGCGTGGATCTTGTCCCCCGTACCGACAATTATCAATTTATACTACGGCTTGAAGTTAATGTAGACAAAGCCGGTGTTTATTTTTGTCCCCTTCTGAACAATCAGATTGATTGACGACATATTCTCCAGGTACCTAACGCTGAGCTCCCCCTGGAATTTATGGGCATGTGGTAGTAAGGCAATCATTTGTCTGATTGAGGGAGCAGACAGCTGCGAAATTGCAATCTTCCGTCTAGCACAATATGATATAAGCAACTTCGGCATAGGCAACCAGAGATGACACTTCCTAAACAGGGACTCGTATAAACATACACAACCTTGGGGGAAATCCCAGGGTCTTTGATGCGGTTTGGGGATTATGATTAGAATCCTGTTTAAGCAAGAGAAGTCGTCGATAAGATCTTGAAGTGACTTCGCGTCATATTTCGTAGGTGCGAGACCCGTCAGGTCGTCATCTAGAGCAGCCCAGTTGCCTTGGGGAACTCGTTCATCAAGATCTACCTCTACCTTGTCGACGCGCAGATCATCGCGAGAAGTAGAGGATTCGGTGAGATTGGCACGAGATGAAGACATAATTACCGAGTTATTTATGTTAACCGCCGAGCTGAGTTTCTAGAGAGAGAAAGAAGAGAGAAGGGAGAGCGATTTTTACTTGCAAAAGGGAATTCTGAAACTATGAAGTCTAGATATGAAGTGGCGAGGGGGTATTTATACCTTAGAGAGACGGCGGTTACCGAGGCGCATAATGATTACGCGTGGGAAACTCAAAAGGCGCGACTCTTTAGTTTCTCCCTACAGAAATGATTCGATAAAGCCTACGAAGACGATTCGATAAAGCCTACGAAGCATTTAATGCACTTTAGCCAAAATGAACTTTATTCAGAAGATCATTCGCTGATGTATGGTTCCATCGCCGACCTGGGGGGGACTAACTGTTGATACCAGGTGTAGCACCTACCCTAAAAGCTCATTTCGACTCAAGGCCCAGCTGGACGCCGACATGATGAGGAGAAAAGGGCCCAGGAAGATAAGATCTAGATGGGCCGATCTGATGAGCTGGGCCTTCCAACTTGTGGCCCATTAGGGTTAATTGATGTAATTAGGGTTTTGAGCTTGTATTTTCACTATAAATACTCATGTAATTATTCCTAAAAGCATATGAAATTCGTCTGAGCTTTTACCCACATAATCTAAGACCTAAACCTAATTTTTAAGTCTTGATTCAACACATTCCTTTTACCTCTGCAAGTTCAAAAGCTTCTAAACCAGATGATCTTCCTCTTCTATCATAATCATGGCAATGATTGCTGTTACTAGCAGCAAGATTGTCTATGAGCTGATATGCTTCATTCACTAGCTTGGTCATAAAGTCACCATTAGTAGAACTATCAAGAGAGAGTTGATACTTTTGGTCAATACCTCTGTAGAAGGTGTTGAGGAGATTCAGCTCAGAGAAGCCATGATGACGATAATCGCGAAAATATTCCTTAAATATATCACATGCTTCGAAGAAAGACTCTACAGGACCTTGCTGAAACTGAGAAATCTTGCTTCTCATATTGTTGGTCCTTGTAGTTGTGTAGAAATATCTCAAGAACTTATATTTTCAGTCATCCCAAGTTTCAGTGGAGTTAGGTGGTAGAGATTTTAACCATCTTAGAGCTCTGTCTGCAAGTGAATGATTGAAGAGCTTGCAATGTGTGAAATCCTTAGAGACATTGAGTTGAATGGTGCCACAAATTTCTTCAAAGCTGTCATTGTGTTCCATTGGATGCTCAGTGGGCAAACCATGGAATTCATTATGTCTAATCATTTGAACGAGTTGGAACGGGAACTGATAGTCCTGTCTCTGAGGTTGACGAGGATGAAGAGCGTTCCTATTAGCGAGAAAAGCTTTAGGGTTGTTGAAATCTCCAACTAGAACAATGTTCTATTGTTGATTGAAAAATGCTTGAGGATCTCCCATGACGATGTAATTTTTCCCAATCAGTGGATTTTGATTAGCAATACCAGGCCCTTGTCTTACTGGCGGCACTTGATTGCCGTTAGCCCCTCCCAGTTGGTTGACCAACTGCTGTAACTAATGTAATCCTGGTTCGGGATTCTGGATGTTCTGCCCTTCGGGAGGATTTTGGTTGTTCAAATCTTTGAGCATGACCGGAATGTTAAGAATGACGTTATATCCCATTGTGTTGGATGAGTTTGCATTTCTTATTGCCTTCCGGTTTGAGTGTTCTAAATTCAAGAATTCTGCGTTACTGGGGCTGAGCAATTCCTTAGATTTATTAAATCATCAGATCATACACCTATAAAAACGAATGCAAGATAAGAGAAACGTGATTAGTGCTGAAAAATAAAATATCTTAGACTAGATTCTAAATGAAACTTAAAAGGCACTATTGGTCCCTGGAAACAGCGCCAAAAATCTGATAGACTCAGGATTTTAATACTAAATCTACACTGCAGAGAACATATCTAAGTAGTATAAATCAGGGTCGAATTCCACAGAGACCAAGTAGTGCGACTTTCAGTTCAATGTTGATTCTAGCTAAGACAATAATAAAAAGGTGTTTGTTTTGTAATGATTGTAAATTAAGGCAATAAATAAAAACGATTGTAAATCAGTTTAATAAAGCGTCACGTGTTAGGGAATTCCACAGGTATTCAGGTTTGAAGCTCAGATTAACATGCATGATTTTACTTTGAAAATAGTTCTCAACTCAAAAGACAGAAACTAGATTAATCTCCTCCCGAAGTATTAACCCCTATATCGAATTACTAAAGACAAGCTCTCGCTGAATATTGATAATAAAATCATGCATTAAGTTCAGATTTGATATGTTCATTAACATCTAAGACAATATTCTCGCAAGCAAATATATTTACTCATCTAGACTAGGTCAGATTTCTAAATCAGATCCCTTTGTATTTATCAATGTAATATCAAGAGCTAAGTAATCAAGCTAATCCATGCATTAAGAACGAGACTAGACTAAGAACCTAACAAATTCAATCATTTATGTTAAACCTAACTATCAAATCCTGTCTTCCCTGGGAAACTCCTAAAACCTAATAAGGCGACTACTCCGACAATGCTAAGCAAGCAAAAAACATAATTTAGGATTGCATGTTTAAAAACCAAATTGTATTAAAATAAAAGTAGAGTTCAAAATCTTCTCCAAATACAAGGTCGGGATTCGTCTCTCTGTAAAAGCTATGAAATCTCAAGTGTGCGTAAAAAGAAAATAAACATAAGCCTAAGGCTTTTATAGTTCTAAAAATAAGGAAAATAAAATAAAACCAAATAAAAAAACATGATAGGCTTGAGGGCAACTTTGTAATTTTGGCAAAATCTTCAATTATTCTCGTATGCAGGGATCGATCGATCTGGTTTTACGTAAATTCTCAGAGACTTTGGATCAATCGATCCATGCTTGGATCAATCGATCCATGCTTGGATCGATCAATCTCTCTCTTCGTGCATCATGATCGATCATTCTTCATATGGATTGACGATCACTCCATATTCATTTCGTCCGTTTGCACCTGAAATCTTCTGAAAACCATCATTTTCGCTCAAGAACATCTCAAACACCTAGCAATATGAAAATATGCCAAATAAACATAGAAAACACTTGGATAATGCCAAACAACAAGTATAAATACCCACTATAAGGCATTAAAACTGAGTAATATCATTTTACCAAAATCTGTTCTTCAAACTTTCTCGCCAAGAATATGATCTCAAACATCGTTAAATTTAAGTTTATGAGTACCTACAGAGTTACTAACCGCAATCCTCAAGGCTCCCAACTATTTGGCAAAGATGCCAACATGATTAGCGTTCGTACCTCATCATCAAATTTGATTTCAGCATAAGACAATTGACTGATAATTGTGTTGAATTTGTTTGTATGTGCTGCAACATAACCACTTTCATCCATCCTTAAGTTAAAGAACTTTTTCATGAAAAACATCTAATTATTGGTTGTTGTGTCTCATACATACCCAAAAAGTTTCATTAATCCTTTAATAGTCTTCGTTTTTGCAATATTGTGTGCGACGTTGTTAGATATTGTTAACTTGATAACACTCATAAGGTGCTTCTCAAAGAGATTTTGGTTTTCTTGATCTATTTTTTGGGGTTTATTGCTCAATAATTAATGAAACTTTTTGCCGTACAAATCATCTTCAATTTACATTTTCAAAAATATGTAATACGTACCATGTAACATATTAAGTACCTTGCGTTGAACTATTTTTTTGTCTCGCAATTGTTAGTATGGTTTTGGTTATCCTTTTTTCTTCTTCATTCCTATAAAAGGCTTCTGTTCTTTGAAGGTTGTCAATGAGTTTTTTGTATTGCTACATTGTCCGATCTCTTGAGTCTATCTATTCTTTCAACATGTGCTTTGAGACTTGCAAAAATTTGCAGCTTTAGGATTGCCATGCTAAGAATCAAATCGTTGGTTGTATTAAAAATGTTTTTTTCCTTTTTGGAGTCAGTTGGACAATTTGTTGATAATCTTCTCCTTAATAAAATTATGCATATCTAATTTGGTTTTTAAGAACAAGTTTTGGTTTTGAGTGTCGGGTTATGACTGAAAATTTTCTCTGGTCTTACGTTCTTCTCTCAGTCACCATCCTCTAATCTTTATCCATTTCTTTCTCTCTCTTCTTTCTTTCTCGATGCCAACGAAGCAATGGCTATGAAAAGCTAAACTCTTATTCTAGTTGGTTGTTTAGATTATTTGGGTCAAACCCGAGCTCTGCTTCTCTTTTGTGATTCATCAATCCAGATCTTGCTCTCTGCGCAAGCTAGTACCTTTTTTTTTTTTTTTTTTTTGGCGTGTTNTTTTTTGGCGTGTCTGGATGTTTAATAAAATCGAGATCTAGTCAGAGATGTTCACAAGAGTTGTTCTTATGCGTGGCGAGATGATTTTAGGAGTAGTTCAGTATATTGCTTCGATCGGATTTTGGGTTTCTTAGATCTGATTTTTTGCTTTAAACTGATGGAAACTTAAGTCTACTCGTTTGAGATTGGAATTTGAAGTTTGACTCATAGATCGTGAAGCTTTAGAAGATGTTAAAGCAGATACTTGGGAAGCTTCCTAAGAAGCCTTCTTCTAAGTTTTGGGATAATAATGGTGAATCCCAAACTCAAGGTGATGATGATGCGATTTCAAACTCATCAAATGGAGATTGTGTTTCTTTTGAAGTATTGCCAAGGTTGAGAGATGTTTCAATCTTAGAGAAGCAAGAACTGTTTCTTAAGAAGCTTAGATTATGTTGTGTTGTGTTTGATTTCTTCTCTGAGCCTCAACAAAACCTCAAGGAGAAAGAGATCAAAAGACAAACTCTTCTTGAAGTTGTTGATTATGTTATCTCTTCAGGTAATGTGAAGTTTCCTGAATCTGTTATTCAAGAATCTACAAGGATGATATCTGCAAATCTCTTTTGTGATCCTCATCGACAATGGAAGAACAAAACTCAAGAATCAGCATTATTAGATTCGGAAGAAGGAGAAGGTTCTTTGAATCCTTCATGGCCTCACTTGCAGATTGTTTATGAGTTCCTTCTACGAATCGTTGCATCTCCCAACACAGATGCTAAGATATCCAAGAAATACATCGATCATACATTCGTTCTCAAGCTATTGGATTTGTTTGATTCTGAAGATCCTAGGGAAAGAGAGTATCTGAAAACAATACTTCACAGGATCTATGGAAGGTTTATGGTTCATCGCCCGTTCATCAGGAAAACGATGAACAATATCTTATATGATTTCATATTTGAGACTGGAAAACACTCAGGGATTGCTGAGTTTCTTGAAGTTTTAGGATCTATCATCAATGGATTTGCTTTACCTCTAAAGGAAGAACACAAGCTCTTCCTTACTAGAGTATTAGTTCCTCTACATAAACTGAAATGCTTATCGAATTACCATCAGCAGCTTTCTTACTGCGTTATACAATTTGTTGAGAAAGATTGTAAGCTCGCTGATACTGTTATTAGAGGTTTGTTAAAGTATTGGCCAGTTACTAATAGCTCCAAAGAAATCATGTTCTTGAATGAATTGGAGGAGATATTAGAAGCAACACAATCAACAGAGTTTGAACGATGTATGATTCCACTCTCTCGCCAAATTGCTCAGTGCTTAAGCAGTTCTCACTTTCAGGTAGTTTCGCTTACCGATTGTTAGATTCTTGACTAGTTAGTTCATCGATTTTACTGCTTGTGTATTTAGGTAGCAGAACGGGCTTTATACTTATGGAACAACGATAATGTGAGTAATTTAGTAAGACAGAACAGCAGAATAGTTGTACCGATAGTGTTTCCTGCTTTGGAGAAAAATGGTACTAGTCATTGGCATCAGACTGTGAAGAACTTGACTGAGAATGTTCTTAAGGTTTTATCTGATACAAATCCAGACTTATTCGAAGAATGTTTGCGCAAGTTCCAAGAAGATCAGCTAAAAGCAGAGGATATTAAGAAGAAGAATGGAGAAACCTGGAGGCAGCTAGAAGAAATTGTTGCTTCAAAGGGACACATATCAATGGCAAAGTAAGACCGCTATTTTGCAATAATTATCAGTCCATGTTTTGTTTTCTTGTCTCTATACCTTAAAGGTATATACTTTTTCTTGTTTGCTTCAAGTCTCTCTGAGACAGTTTTATTCAATTAAAGTGTGAGAGCTTCTAGACAAATGTTTGTCCTCTTTCATTCCTTGAGTTGTCTACTTATTTCGTGTAAACATAGTCTGATGTCACTTGGTTTAGGTGAAAGAGATTACTCTAATATTAAATAATCTCAATCTAAAGAAGTTGTCCTTTAGTGAACAGAGGATCTATTGGCATTTTCCTGCAAGAATCTTTAGATTTTTTCTATTAATGTTGTGTTACAACAGGTTTCTTCTTTGAGCAAAGAATGCTCTTTGCGATGACTCTTGGTCAGTTTCTCTGCAGGAGGTTTCACCAGAACTGTTTGGCGAGAGTTAATGTAATCTCCAGAGACATCATCAAGCCATCATCTCCAACTCCAAACCATTTAAAGAGCTTTAATCTCTCTCTTTTAGAACAGCTTGGTCCAGCGATCTTTGGTCCAATGGTTTTCTTTTATTCAGGTAATAACAGAATCAAGCCAACTGAGCAATTACAGAAGCTGAAGGAGTCATTATCCGAGACTTTAACTCATTTCTACCCACTCGCTGGACGGCTCAAAGGTAACATAAGCATAGCTTGTAATGATTCGGGCGTTGATTTTCTCGAAACAGAAGTTAGTTCATCGCTTTCAAGTCTCTTAAAAGAGCCTTCTTCAGACAGCTTGCACCAACTGATTCCTACACCTGTTGATTCCATAGAGACAAGAACCAAACTGCTTCTTGCTCAAACTAGTTTCTTCAAATGTGGAGGCATGGCTATAGGAGTTTGTATATCTCATAAACTCGCTGATGCAACTTCCATCGGTTTATTCATGAAGAGCTGGGCTGCAATTTCGTCCCGAGGATCAATCAAAACCGTTGGATCTCCAGTTTTCGACACGGTCAACATCTTCCCACCTGGAAACTTCTCTGAGACTTCCCCTGCACCAGTAGTTGAGCCAGAGATCATTGTGAATACTCTCTCTAAGAGATTCATATTCGATTCTTTGAGTATTCAAGCTTTGCAAGCGAAAGCTTCAAGCTTTGAAGTGAATCAACCAACAAGAGTTGAAGCTGTTTCAGCTCTTATATGGAAATCTGCAATGAAAGCTACAAGAACTGTTTCGGGAACTTCAAAACCATCGATTCTCGCGAACTCAGCTACTCTACGCTCTCGTCTCTCTCCACCATTTACAAAGAACTCGATTGGCAATCTCGTGAGCTACTTTGCAGCCAAAGCAGAGGAAGGTATAAACCAGACAAAGCTTCAAACTTTGGTTTCCGAAATAAGAAAAGCAAAACAGAGGTTTGGAGATGACCATATACCAAAGCTTCTAGGAAACCCAAATGCAACAGAGATTATCTGTAACTACCAGAAAGAAGCTGGAGATATGATTGCCAGTGGAGGTTTCGATTTCTACATCGTCTCGAGTGTTTGTCGATTTGGTTTATACGAAACTGATTTTGGTTGGGGAAAACCGGTTTGGGTCGGGTTTCCTTCGGTTAGACAAAAGAATATCGTGGCGCTTATTGACACGAAAGAAACTGGTGGAATTGAAGCTTGGGTGAATCTAAATGAACAAGAGATGAAATTTTTTGAAGAAGATAGAGATTTGCTTGATTTTGCTTCTCTGAATCCGAGTGTCATCCAACCTTTTCTCCACGTTCTCTGATTATAAACCCGGTTTATATCACTAACCGTTGGGCAACAATATGATGATGTAATGGATAATTCAAGGATGAAATATATATATATATATATATATATATATATATATACAATAATTCGTCACGTTTTAAATATCATCTTTACTATTAAATTCGAAGTACATTTTTTGAGAGAGTCAAAATAAGAGGTA
>OVBE01012572.1:0-13296 GCA_900406425.1 Iberis pinnata
TTTTTTGGTCGATATCGGCCAGTTTGGCCGGTACACACTGGCCGGTATGAGTATTGGCCGGACACAACCGGTACACACTGGCCGGTATGTGTGTATCGGATCATGTGTACCGGCCAAACATGCCCGGTATGATTTCTTCATGTTTTGTATCGGCCAAGTTGACCGATACACACTGGCCGATATGCTCATATCGGACCNCGGACCATGTGTATCGGGTGAATCCGTCCGGTATGCTTTCTTCTGCGAGCAGCTTGACCAGTATTCAGTACGGGGTCCATAACTCTCTCATCTTTGAATATATGATGGCATACGATATCTCTTTGGAAATATGATTCAATTGTCTACAACTTTTATGAAGAAGTCTTCTCCTAATTCGCAGAGGACGGTGGTGTAAAAGATGAATCTTTGGGGTGAACGGTCTGGAGCTTCGAATCTAGCGGATCACAACTTTGCCGGTTCATATCTTGCAACTCCCTGGGGCGTTTAGGGTGATATTTGGTTTTTTGGAAAGGTTGAATGCATGGATACAAGATTGTTCAAGATTCTATGATGAAATTTCCATTTTAATATCCCCAAATTGCTTGATCTTTAAGGCTTGTTCTTTTGATCCATATTAAGTCTTCTTTTTGGCTCTTTTGTATCCAAATGATCTCTCTTTTGAATTTATTCATCTTCAACACCTGAAATATGAAATGATATGCAAATGCAACCTATATGTGCCTAAATTCTAGTGAATCGACCTAAAATGGATGCAAAACAAAGCTATAAATATGCTAAAATACAAGTATATCAATGGCCATCAAGAGTGACATATCCAAAGCTTATGACATTCTCGAGTGGACTTTTATAGCAGCAATTCTTAAAGTAATGGGCTCTCACGTTGTTTGGATTGAAAGAATAATGTTTTGTATATCATCAATATCATATTCAATACTCATCAATGGGCATCCATTTGGACACATTGTACCTCAACACAAAATTAGGTAGGGAGATCCACTTTCTCCCTTCTTTTTTGTAATCTGCACTGAAGGATTATCACACCTAATGAGAAGAACTTAACAAGAAGGACTCATACATGGGCTTATATTCAACAAGAATGGACCTAGCATTAGCCATTTTTTGTTTGCATACGACAATATATTTGTCTGTCAAGCAAATCCATCTGAAGCAGAATATCTACTGTTGTTACTTAAAAGGTATGAACGTGCTACTAGTCAAAAGATTAACACCAGCAAATCAGCCATAACCTTTGGTTTAAAGGTCGATCCCATTTATAAAGCCTATATCCACCAAACTTCGGGCATAACAACATCTAGTGGTCTTAGCTCTTATTTAGGCCTTCCTGAATGCTTCAATAGATCAAAGATCAAGATGTTAGATTTCATTCGGGTTAAGTTAGAAAGTAAAATAGGATGTTGGTTCTCTAGGTTTCTGTCATGGAGGGAAACATACCCTAATTCAATATGTTGCCTCTGCGTTATCAGTCTATGCTATGTCAGTCTTCAAATTGTCGATATCTACTTGCATGACTATCACTTCGGTTATATCAAATTTCTGGTGGAGTAGTGAGCAACATAGGAGAAAGATTCATTGGATAAAATGGGAAAAATTTTGTTTGTCCAAGGCTCTGGGAGGTTTGGGTTTCAGTGATATCAGATGTTTTAATCAAGCACTCTTGGCCAAGAAGGAATGAAGGTTAATTAACAATCCAAACAGCTTAATGGCAAGTTTTTTAAAAAGCATATATTACAACAAGAAATGTTTTCTACAAGCCAAACTTGGCTCTAGGCCATCTTTCATTTGGAGAAGCATTTGTTATGGGAGACTGCTGCTGATTAAAAGAATTCAGAAACAGGTTGGGAATGGTGAATCCCTTATGGTGTGGATAGATAAATGAGTGGAGCATTCATTGTCCCGACGAGCTCCTCTCATCAAGAAGAACATTATTAATGTTGATATGAGAGTTTGTGACTTATTAGCTCCTGACAAACTCTCATGGAATACCCATCTTATGTCGCATCTATTTTATCATGAGGATGCTAGAGCAATACAAGATATCCATCCAGCATCTCATAGGCAAGATTACTGGGTCTGGTCACACAGTAAATCATGTGTTTATTCAGTTAAAACATGGTATACCTTAGCAGTAGCCG
Source organism: Iberis pinnata (assembly GCA_900406425.1). NCBI lineage: Eukaryota > Viridiplantae > Streptophyta > Magnoliopsida > Brassicales > Brassicaceae > Iberis > Iberis pinnata. The sequence goes on from OVBE01012572.1 coordinate 2,154, forward strand.
AGATGTTCTCTGATATCCAACAACAAGAAGGTCTTCTCTCTTATATCAACAGCCTCAAACAAGAATTCAGAAACAGAGAATGGTGAATCCCTTATGGTGTGGATAGATAAATGAGTGGAGCATTCATTGTCCCGACGAGCTCCTCTCATCAAGAAGAACATTATCAACGTTGATATGAGAGTTTGTGACTTATTGGCTCCTGACAAACTCTCATGGAATACCCATCTTATGTCGCATCTATTTTATCATGAGGATGCTAGAGCAATACAAGATATCCATCCAGCATCTCATAGGCAAGATTACTGGGTCTGGTCACACAGTAAATCATGTGTTTATTCAGTTAAAACATGGTATACCTTAGCAGTAGCCGAGATGTTCTCTGATATCCAACAACAAGAAGGTCTTCTCCCTTATATCAACAGCCTCAAACAAGAAATCTGGAAGTTGAAGACTGTTTCAAAAATTAAACATTTTATGTGGAAGGCCTTAAATGGCGCCTTAGTAGTGGATGATAGATTGGCCATGAAAGGATTACTCACGGATGGTCGATGCATGATTTGTGGCAATGAAGGTGAACATATTTGTCATGTGTTATTTTCTTGCACAATTGCTAGACAAATATGGGCTCTCTCAGGCTTTGCATCACCGCTAGGGGGATTCGACGCATCTGCTATGTACACCAACTTTAATTTCTTGTTACAGGCTGCAAAGAATTCTAGTTGGTCTATTGGAATCCGAAAGATGTTTCCCTGGATTTGTTGGTATATATGGAAAAATAGGAACCAAATTTTATTTGATACTCGTGTTTTTAGCCTGGATCAGTTAACAAAGAAAATTAAAGAAAAAACAGAGTTATGGTTCAAATCAAATGCAATAGAAGAATCGTCTTCAGGTCATTCAAACTCCCCACTCTTTGTAGAAAGACCAAAATGGAGACAACCACCAAATGGATGGCCTAAATGCAACATTGGGCTAGCTTACGACAAATTTTCACTAATTGGTGGAGCATCATGGGTGTTGAGAGACCACACTGGAATTGTCATGGTTCATATCCGAAGGTTATGCCTTCCTTTCAACATGTCTTTAAAGGAAGCATGGAATGGGCTATTGAAAATATGGTGATCCACCATTGTATTTAGGTCATATTTGGATCTGATGCAACAGGCTTTTGTCGAGCATTGCTCTCTCCTGAAAAACGGCCCTCTCTTTTTCCTTTAGTTGATTACATCTTCATGTCATTCCCTCTCTCTTTATTTCGGAAAGTGCATATTGAATCTCCATCGTCAAATAGAGGAGTGAGTCTCATTGTAAAAAGTGTTGTGAAGAACCAAAGACTGAGCTCATATGTAGCTTTTGGTCATCCTTCCTGGCTTGAGGCCATCTTCAGTTCTGAGACTCCCTCATCTACTTGATTTTTTTCTCGGCACTTTTTCATGTATTTGTCGTGTTTTCTCCTCTCTGTTTTACTTTCCTTGTAAATGTTCCTAGTTTTTTTTTTCTCGTTTGGGCTCTCAACCCATGTTTCTCTAAGGCCTTTGCACTTTCTTATCACCTATTAATATAAGTTTATTTCGTGAAAAAATATTGTTCCATGTAAAATTACTAACCCTAGCAGTAGGTTACCCCCACAATGGTAGGTTTCAAAAATATTGTACTTGAATTCAATTCAACATTTTTTCCCATAATCGAAACTTGACATAACAATTAATATCTACTGTAAAGGATTTTCAAAAACAAGCATTAAATTTTTTTAAATATCAATTTATGTAATATTATTATAGTGAGCAAACAAAAAATTATTAAAATAAAAATGTCTAATTACATATACTAAAACAAAATTTCACAGTTAATTCAAATTAATTAAAATTTTCTTAATTAAATAGTTTGTACTTTTAAATGAAATATATATAGTAATTATTATTAATTACTTTGAAATGTAAATCTTAAAACTTTCTACATATATTTACTATCATATATTGAAAGTATAACATATTTAAATAAATAATTCACATTCTCCTTCCTTTTTCATATATATATTTATATGTTTTAAAATTATATATTATATATGTATTATCATAATATACAATGTGAAATATATATATATATATATATATATATATCATCTTAGTCTACAAAATTTTATAAATGCACTAATATTATACATTTCATTAAATACTTTTTGTGCTATATTTTTGATCTAATTGAATGATACTATTACCCGATTCTAATTCTTTTTTGGTAAAATATGTCATATATCACTTTATTGCAGTCACTCCCCTAGGAAAAATGCATATGAAGGTTGTTGAATATGATAATGTTATTTCGAGTGAGATTTTCTTTAAAACGCAATTGTACCCAACTATGACTAAAACTTAATTATCATATTATTGTTTGATTTGATTTACAGTATTTTATCCAATCTCAAAGATTATCATTACTTTTTTTGGAGGAAAGATTATCATTATGCCAATTGTCGAATTGTGGCAGTACATTTTTGTAAAGGTGAAAAACTTCCTCGTCCTATTGCATCTTCTGATGGTCGGAAATACGGAATTTCAATCGAGAGACGATGCACAATATGGAGGAACAAATTTTTGTTCATGCGAAATCGTCACGGGAATAAACTTGTAGAATATGTTGGATTGTCACTAAAATAATCATTCCAAGGCTGCTTGTGACCTTCTTCTCGGTATCTCTCAATAAAAACATGTTTTTTCCTCTTTTAATTCTGGTATAGGATCATAGTCGTCTAAAAATTTTTCAATGTGGGTATCAAAATCATCATAATCATCGTTTTTGCCATAATGATAATGTGATGAAGATGTCATTATTGATTAGAAAATTTTGTTATGAGAAAGAGATGATTCTCATATTTATAAGCTACAAGTGTGTGTCACGGATTATTACTTTTGTTATTATCATGTGAATGTTTGTTGTTCCTATTATGCCATGTGATTGTTAAGTGTATGATATTTTTGTTTGGTTGGTGATGTAATAAAACATGACACAATACAATAACATTACTAAAAAAAGTCTTTTACAACAGAGTATTGTTACTAAAACATAAGTCAATGGCATCATCATACGTAAAATATTACAACAAAAGTCTTAATGGAGTTCTATAACATAAAGTTCCTACTTGAACATTACAAACATGGAAACTACCATTACTACAACAACCATAACACCTAGTACAAGTTTAAAGCCATATAGAAATGGAGTACCTTTTTAAAACAAATCAGAGACCTTCTTCTCAAGCATTGCCACCTTCTGCTCAGTCTGGTAATGGATGTCTTTTAGGTGGTTTAGTTCAGTCTCGTAGTCACAAACACCAGCAATATAATCAATCTTGTCTGATAGCATACAATATTGTGTTCCTAGAGCTTTAATCTCCTCAGTAGCCGCTACATCTCACCACTTGTATAGATGGAAGTCTCCATCTTGGATGTTCTCACAACTGTAGAGCCTTTTTTCCGGGTCAGTTCCTGTGACAGAAGTCTTAATAACCGGTTCCCCACCGCAGTAGCATTCCTTTGGGAAGCCAAACTCAACCTCTGGCTGTGGAGGGTAGTAAACACGAGCAGCTTCTATCTGTGATTGGTCCAGTATAATATTAATTTTTGTGGACCCTTGGCCACTGTCAGATGTGTTCCCTAAACCGTAATCCGCGGATTCAGACGGTTATGTGTAGCTATAATCCAATCCCATAACCTGAAAGACAAAGAAAACAACAAAAGCAATGCATAAGCAATATAGAAACAGAACAATGTATAAGCAATACACGGAACAAAGACAGATAACAAAGATATAGATACACAAACAGATAATTTATTAATTTCGAAAACAGAAGCAATGATATAAGAACACAGATACAAAAAACAAAAGCAATGATATAAGAACACAGATACAAAAGCAATGTAATAAATTCCTTCTGTTTTCTAAATTAAGCTTTAGATAAGCAATACTATAAGAACACAAGGGATAGTTAAAGCAATAGAACAAAGAAGGATACTTAATTTTAAAAACAAAGACAGTAACTTAATTAGAAAAACTAGAATAGTTCAGCCAACAGCTTGTTCATAACGATTTCTCGACTCTCACTTAGTGGACTACTCTTAGCAAGAAGAGTGTCCAATATTGCCAGCTTAGAAAGCTTCTCCTTCTTTGCCAAATCTTCCAACTTTAGCTGGTAAATGCTCTTATAGTCCTCAATAGCCTTCTCTTTACTATTATTCATGCTTGCTTTGGCAGCTTTAATACCTTCAGGACGCATTGTTGGTTGTGGACTCCCTTCTTCACAAACATCACCAGTCTTTCTCTTAGAACTAGTGGTCTTAGGTGTGTTCAGGCTCAGCCACTTTTGTTCATACCGCATGACACACCACGTATGCTCGAGTGTAAACTTCTGACCATGATCAGACTAGAAGATTTCATGAGCCACCTTTAGAACATCATTGTCACTTTGGCCGCTGCTTTGTTGTCTCTCTGCAGCTGTGTAGGCTGCACATAACTTGTTGGTCTGATCATTGATTATGTGCCAACGTTGCTTACAATGAACATTCATTAACAGTTGTTGCAAAGAATTCATCTACACGCTTCCAGAAAGTGGTAAACTTCTGATCAATTCTCACCACAGGGTCATTTGACGTGTTTAGCCAAGCACTAATCAGAACCTCATCATCACCCGGCGTCCATTTCCTTCTCACAGTACGCTCCACAAGTGTCTCCTGAGTTTGGGATGGAGCCTCAAACTGTTGGGAATTGAATGGAGGGATTTCTGAGGCTCCCATCTCCACACTGGAAGGAAAACTTTCATAAGGAAAGTATTTACTATTTTGGACATTATGAATAACTCCCACAAAACTAAAATTTTGACTATATGGATACCTTGGATCCATAAAAGGAAGAGCAGAAGGGCTTAAATAGAAAAGGGAGAATATGTTGAAAATATATAGGTTAGAAATATAAAAAAGAGCATGGATTGAAGTGTTATCTATGAGATTTTATAGAAAAAACTTTAACAAGTAATAACTACATAACCACCTAACCATTATCTACTTATGTCTAATCAGAATTTATTACTAAACTACAAGTACAAAGCTATAATCTCTTCTTATTTACTAACCTACAACTACAAAATTTATATGACACAATAGAAGCAGATTGGAGATTCTTTCTAAACTACATTTAGAAACACAACTACAAAATTAATATATCAATATCTATAAACCTCAATCTGTTACTTCAATCTGTAATATATCAGTAACTAAGTTCAGTAACTAAGTTAAGCTTCTAACTAAGTTTATATATTTATAAACTAAACTGTATCAGAAACTAAGTTCACTTACCTATATCAGTAACTAATCTGTATCAGAAACTAAACTATATCAATAAATAATTTGTTACTAAACTTTTATATATCAGATGTAAGCTATAATATATCAGTAACTAAGTTCATATATTTATGAACTTAAATCTGTTACTAACCTACAACTACATATACTTCATTAGTTAACTTAAAGAAACTTCATTAGTTAAACTGTTAACATATATTTCATCAGTATCTGTTTACTTTGTTTAGTAGATTAGTTTCATTACTTAAACTAAAATGTTAATTTAAAGAAACTTCATTAGTTAACAAACTAAGAATCACAACAAAGAATCAACAAAGTAATCACAACAAACTTCATAAGCTTCTACGAAACTAATCTACTAAACAAAGTAATCACAACAAAGTAATCAACAAAGAATCAACAAAGAATCAATACAAAAACAAATCAGAGACAAACCATGCTCTTAACAGAAACTAATCTATATTGATTTGTCAAGTAATCAAATAACCATATATTGATTTACAAAAAACAAACCTTTTTGATAAATTTACAAAGAAACAACCCTTAATTTACCAATAACCAAAGAAACTTGTGAGTACTCAGAAACAAAGAAATCGGATCAAACTGTGCAAAAAAACCCGATTAATCAAATTGTGCAAAGAAACCCGATTTTTAATACGAAACCCGACGAAACAGAAACGAAAATCAATGAATAATCAATATACAAATCTACGACAAACAAAAATTTAAATCTACCAAACAAATCAACACTACATATTTTTCCTATTAGAATCTTAAAAATTGCATGCAGAGAAAGACTAACCTTTTACAATCTGAAATCCGGTGGAGAAAGAAGGTGCATGCTGGTGAAATCTGGTGAAATCGGCTTTAAATCTGGTGAAATCGGCTTTAAATCTGGTGAAACTCCACAAGAATTCGTCGAAGAGTTATCGTCGACTGAAGAGGATTTCAAGAGTCGGACTTTTGTTTATGCCAGGTGGCAAAACTCGGATGACCCAAGGTCGACCTTAATTAAGGGACGTCCAAAACCAATTACCATATTTTCGATTTAAAATTGGGCCTTTAATACCCAAGGACCATGTTTAAGGACTCTGATAAACATGCCCTTAGAAACAAACTCGAGACTGTTGCGGTAAAAATATTTTAAAACTTTTCACAGAAAAACCAAAGACTTTTTGAGATTTTAGGTGTCGAGTCATTTGAGAAACCAATGAAATTGAGGTTAGTATACATGTTTACTGTATAAACTTGGCTGATTCAAGTTTCAACTGGCAATCACTACCTGCAACAAGAGGGATAACGATTGAACATAATATCAAGGATAGAATATATATCATACACATAAAACTAAGTTAATCAAAAAAGCTCAAAAAAAAATTACAAAATCCAAGAATAAAACTATTTATAATATTTAGAAAAGCTAGAATTCGATAAGATAGGAGGAGCATAGTTGTTTTTTTAAGTTTTACAAATGAAAGTTCAAAGGAGATGTTTCAGAAAACTGAAAAGTAAAAGACATAAACTCTGAAAATAGTACAATGATTTTAGGAATATCATAAAGAGAGAAGTTGGTAATTTAAAAAAAAAACATGTAGATAAAAAACTAAAACTCCTTGAAAGGTTATTTTTTATGAGTTTGGCCTTTACGAACAACACGAAAGAGTAACATTTCATAAAGACTTCATTTTGCATCAGCTCCTTTATAAACTTCAGAAGAATCACACCATGGCAATACTAAAACATTGTTTTTGGATTATCTGCACAATCGAATTTAAGAAAATAAGACATTTTTTTTTTCACAAATCTGTTAAAACCTTTCAGAAAACAATTAGTTAATCACAAAAGTAACTTCTTTTATATGACAATCACTGCAAAATCATCAAAACTCCAATGCAAAAGCAAACCAAAACCAAACCGTGTAGGTTAAGACACAGAAAGTGTTTGTCTTTCAACACAGTAAGTAAGTTCAAGGTAAAGTATGATGACAAATGGCTCTACCTGAGTGTTTACCTACTGGCCCATGTAAGGAGTGTATTGCCCAACACTATGTTGCCCTCTACCTGAACCGCCTTGACCAGGTGGCGGAGTATGATAGCCACCTTGCAACCCAGGTTGTGTACCGTAACCAGGAATTGTCCCTGGTGCCATAGCTTGAGCACTATAACCACTTGGCATTCCAGTTCCCGCCCCTGGGTTTACACCTGTAGCTGATCCTAAAGAACCTAATAAAGCCTGTCCAATTGCAGGGTTAAAAGCCAAACCAGCTCCTTGTGATGCTAACAAAGCTGTCAAGGCTTGTCCAATGGCAGGACTTAGTGACTGACCACCCATACCGGCTTGATTACTACCCATAAGATGTCCATGAACGGGTGTACCGTAACCATTATTGTCATTCCTTTGGTAACGAGGATTGCTATGGCTATGAGCGTTAAACTGCTGTTGCTTGCCCACTTTAGGACCATCAATTGCTTTCTGGCAATGCAAAACATGACCTTCAAAAGTCTTGTGTGGCTCCTCTAAAGCTCTCTTAGCACTTTCAGGAGACTTATAAACAAAAAGGCAAAAGCCTTTAGGTTTCCCAGTAAACTTATCAAGACCCAAAGGACCTTCTTCAATCTCTCCAAATCTAGAGAAAAACGCCAGTAATTTCTGTGGATCCAACTCTGCACCAACATTACTTACATAGATCTTCTTCTGTGTGTGTTCTGAGTTCGAATGCGGAACAGGAACCACCGAAGTAGCTGCAGCTACAGGATTACCACCAAACACAGGTCCTTTAGAAGCTAATTGACAAGCAGTCATACGACTACCAATCTTCTTTTGTGGCTGCTTGAGTGCGTTACGAGCACCCGATCTAGATTTGAACAGAATAAAACCATAACCTTTAGATTTACCAGAGGCCTTATCGAAAACAGCCTTACAATCTTCGATATCTCCGTATTGCTTGAAAGCTTCAATGAGAGTTTCGGTTTTTGTATCCCAACCAAGTCCGTGGACAAAGATCTTGCGATGAACAGGATCCTCATCGGCTACTTCACGGATTCGATTCGCTATATCAATATTCTTCTCCGCAGCTTCTTTGAGAAGATTGAAAAGTTGTTCCTTCGAAAAGGGTTCTAACAGATCTTGAATCGGCTCATCATCATCCGCATCTCCGTTCCCTTGATTCCCAGATCCAGACGTTACCGTCTCCAAACGATTACCAGCCGTCTGATTTCCATCCTCATCATCATTATCATTGTCTTCTTCGTCATCGTCTTCAACTTCCTCCTCTATTTCCTCGTATTCAACTTCTTCATCGCCTCCTTCTTTCTTTATAGTTTTAAGTTGCTCATCGGTCTGTTTCTGCTTCTGCGATGGCTCTGATGCCTCGGTGATTAGTTTTTCGAGTTTTCTCTTCTTAGCCATGGCGAAATTAAGCGGCTCTAAGATCGACGAATCAAATCTAATGAAGTATTTAGGGTTACGAAATTTCTGTGGTTCTTCCTCAAAGAAAACGAATCCCTTTCTTATCTGCAAATACACAGCTAGGTTGCTTCAAATTACAATTTTAACATTTAATTCTTGGCCCATTTAATATTATTGGGCTTTAGTTTCGTAGACCCATTTTCCAAAAGAAGTTTAAGGCAATTAAAAAGGTCGATAAATTTTTCACTAGTTATTCCTCGTTTTTTCACCCAAAATTTTGACTTTTTTATTTTACATAAAAAAAAATTTTTTTAATATGCCCCACCGACTACAAAAATTCATCAATTTTCCACAATGAGCAATAAACCGTGTTTATTCCAATTAACCAGAATTTTTGTTTTCTTAAATTGGTTTTATGATTAACCCGGATTTTCGTTAAAACCGATTTATGACAATATTTTGTATCACTTATCCGAATTTTTGTAAAAAATCCAAATTTCATCACACTTAGAATCATAATTTTACGTTTTCCAAAAAAAAAAATTCGGTTTAGGAATTAGGGAAAAACAAGAAATTAGAGTTATAAGTGTGATGCAATTTGCTTTTTTTACACAAATTCAAATAAAGAATACAAAATGGGTCAGAAATCGGGTTTGACCAAAAATTGGGTTAGTCACAAATGCAATTAAAGAAAAAACAAATTTCTGGTTAATTAGGGTAATCACAGTTTATTGCTTATTGTGAAAAATTGATGAATTTTTATAGTCTGTGGGGCATATTAAAGAACTTTTTTATGTAAAATAGGGAGATCAAAAGTCTGGTGGGAAAACGAGGAATGACAATAGTTGAGGGGGAAAAAATTCGTCGACCCAATTAAAAATTGTTCGTTTTAGCTGTTTCTCAAAATGAAATAACAGAAGCAACTCTGAAAAACTCGAAAGTAATAGAAGAAGAAAGACGAGCAATTTGTTGTTTCTTAACAAAAGCTATCAGAAGAAACGAGCAACTCTGCTCTTCTGAGAAATCAACTTAACCTAATCTTTAAATTTGTGATGTTTAGTGCCTGGTTTGACTGATATGTGTTCCTCTGCTTTTTCTGCTTCTTCGCTGACCTTCCCGCCCTCCCCTGTTTTTTTATTAAAACCCAACAAGGTTAACAAATTATACCAAAAAATGTAAATGAATATGGTTTCTTGAAAGCAAAAAATAGTCTTGAATATTGTTGGGCTTTAGTTTCGTAGACCCATTTACCAAAAGATGTTTAACGCATTTTCCATGAGATAATTGAAGATTTGGTTCTCTTTTCCAAATTGGTAACTATAGCAATTTAATTGTTCGTTTTACAACAACTAGTCAATGTCGTTCCAATGTTTATGGATACCTTACTCAGTTTTCATAAATGTGCCCTTATATATATTTCAAAATCATAAATATGAAAATATATATAAAAACATGATTCTAAATATAATAAAATTTTAAAATTACAGAAAACGTTATATAGAAAGAGTAATCAACAAAAATTAAATTTTACTGGTGAAATATAGTTTTCTTAACATTTTTTCCTCCAAAATCATTCATTAAGCTCACGTAATTGAGTTTTCAACTATAAATGTCTCAATCAAAGAAACACAAATTTTCAATAGATATTGTTGATACCGGGTTTGGCACCTGCTCTGAAAGCCCATTTCGACACAAGGCTCAGCTGGATGCCGACGTGAGAGGAAAAAGGGCCCAGGAAAACAAAAGCTAGATGGGCCGACCTGACGAGCTGGGCTGTCCAGCTCGTGGCCCATTAGGTTAAAACTATGTAATTAGGGTTTTAAGCATGTATTTTCACTATAAATACCTATGTAATTATCCCTAAACGAGATATGAAATTCTTCAGAGCTTTTGCCCACATAATCTAAGACCTAAAAACTATTGTTAAGTCTTGATTTAACAGTTGGCACCGTCTGTGGGGACTATCTCTAGAAGACATTCGAAATCTTATTTTGGCAGGAAGAAACACCATAACAATGACCACGGAATCGCAAGAGAAGCAACCAGGCAACGTTATCGTTGATTCGGAAAAAGATGACGACAACGAAAAAACGGCAGACGAGACAGGAACCGCGGAGGCAGCCGTAGAGCCTACCATGAAAGACCTACTGAAGCAGATGCTTGCGCAGCAAGACGAAACCGCGCGGCTACGAGCTGAGTCAGAAACCCTAAAAGCGCAGCTGGAAAGCATCGCCGCATCTACCGGAGGAAGAGATCTGCGCAACATCTCGCGGAACCTGTTCGAAACATCCTACCAAACCCCTCCCGCAGGTGGAGGACGGGGGCACATCGACAACATCAACTCCAGCAGATTCAGAAGCCCTGCTGAGAACACCGAGATG
>OVBE01012573.1:0-13295 GCA_900406425.1 Iberis pinnata
TCATCTATCTTGTTCTTGAAAATCCTTTTAGTACCCAAAACATTTACCTTTTCAGGTGTTGGTGCTAAATCCCAAACGTCACTCCGTTTGAACCGGTTTAGTTCATCTTTCATTGCAGAAATCCAAAAGTCATCAACCAATCCCTCTATATGATTTTTGGGTTCAATCACAGAGACAAAAGCTAAGAACATGATTGATTCAGCTGGTTGTCCAGTGACCAATTTCTTGAAATCAATTTGTTAACCTCTGGTGAGTCTTCCACCATGAATTTCTCCTATAACATCATCTTTGGACTGATTCCGATGAACTTTCATGACAAATAGTGGGATTGGTGTCAGGGTGATGGTGTCTTTTTATGGAGAATCAACTTCCTGATTTTCTACTTCATTTGATGGCATTTTATGTACTATCATTCTAGAGGTAGACTAATCGTCAAACACAACATTAACTAACTCCTCAACAGTATTTATACGTTTGCTGAACACCCGATATGTTGTGCTTGTTCCTGAATACCCTAGAAAGAAACCTTCATCACTTCTGGAATCAAACTTACCAAGGTGATCTTTGTCATTCAGAATATTATACACACCTCCAAAAATGTGAAAATAGCTCACGACTTGGAGTTTTTCCTTTCCACGTTTCATACAGAGTCTTGTTTGTTCCTTTTCGAACATAAACTTGGTTGATTATGTAATAAGCTGTATTAATGGCTTCAGCCCATAAATGTTTAGCAACTTGATTCTCATGAAGCATTTCTCTTGCCATTTTTTGTAAAGTTTTGTCTTTCCTTTCAACAACACCACTTTGTTGTGGCGTTCTTGGAGCTGAATATTGATGAACAATCCCCTGATTTTGACAAAATTTGTCAAACTGATCATTCTGAAACTCCCCTTCATGATCTATCTGAATAGCTTTGATTCCATACTTCTCATTTTTTAGTTGCAATGCGAGAATCTTGAAACTATGAAGAGTTTCTGATTTTTCAATTCAAAAATCTTACCCATGTGTAACATGTGAAGTCATCAACAACTACAATAATGTACTTGTCACCTGTAAGACTTTCAACTTGAATGGATCCCTTCAAATCCATATGAACCAAACCAAGAGCTTCTGAGGCTTTGACATCCGGTACAGTTTTGTGATAGGCTCTTATATGTTTTCCTTGTGTACATACTCCACAAATAAACTGTTGTTGTGAATTGATCTTCGGAACTCCTCTAACAACTTCATGATTAATCAGCTTTACCAGAGTTCTCATTTTAAATGACCAAGTTTCTGATGCCAGAACTGTGCTTCAGACCGTGAGTCACACTAATACACTTAGTTGATGATTTCCACATGTAACAATTGTTACCTGATCTCATGTCTTCCAATTTTATGCTCCATGAATCATCAACTGCTTTGCATCTTGTTTTTGTATAAAAAACTTCAAGCCCTTCATCACATAACTGATGCTAATTAATTTAACCTCGAGTCCGTCCACTAAATGTACCTCAACCAATTCTGGTTGTTCACTTCTACCAATTGTTCCTTTTCCTCTGATTTTCCCTTTGGCACCATCTCCAAACGTTACTTTTTCAGCTGTCACTTCTTGGAACTTTTCTAAGTTATCTTGACTTCCAGTCATATGCCTTAAACACCCACTATCAAAGTACCATGATTCTTCTTTAGTATCCTCTTATGATGAAAAAAGGCTACATGACACAAAATCTCTTCATTCTTTTCTTTAGTTGCTATTCTCTCAACCTTTTTAGGATTTGGATACAAATCACTCTTTCTAATCCATACCTTATTACAACTCTTCAAGTCTTTAAAGTAACGTTTTTCCCAAATAAGTGTTGAGACTCTATTGAGAAACATGTTACAATAATACTTGACATGTCCTAGTTTTCCACAGTACCAACATCCTGTTCTTCGATCATCTCTCTGATAGGAACTTCTTTGAGTGATTTCTTTTTTCATGTACTGTGCTATTTTTTCATGTATTGTGCTAGCTCATCACTTACTTCTCCTTCCAAAAATTTGGTGTATTTGAACTGGTTACCTCCATTGTAACCAACACCCGAGTTATCCTTTCCCATCTTCCCAACAGACAGCAGCTTGTCCAGGTGTTTTGTGCCATTACTTAACATTTTAATGTTTCGTAATTGTTCTTGTAGTTTACCTTCGGCCACTTCTGTCTTTATTTTTCCCGCTTTTACAGCTTCATGAAGTTCCTTCATTTCAATTTCCAGCCCGTCAATTACTGAAGTTAATTTATACCTCATTGATTTTCTGAATAAGTTGTTCCACCAGAATTATGTTTTCTTCTTCAAGACTCATATATTTTTCTTCATCAGAATCATCTTCATGTATCATTCCAATGAAAGAGACAAAATTGTTGATATTGTTCTCTTCTTCTTCTTCCTCAGAATCACTATCACTCCAGCTAATAAAAGACTTGTCATTTCCTTTTGTTCTTCCCACATAATGAGTTCTGGTACGACCAAAGCCCTTTCATTCATAACATTGAATTGTGCTTCTCCTTTCCAGTGTTGGACAATATGTCTTAAAATGTCCAAAGCCTTCACATTCTAGACATTGCTTTTCACTTTTCTCTATATATTTGGCTTGTTCTCCTTGGTTTGCATTGAAGAAACTCTTCTTTTGTCCTCTCTCAATTTTTCTGAAGTATTTTTTGATGATCAACCCAACATGATCTTCAAACTCAGATGCCTGATTTTTAGACTTCTCTGCCATAAGATCTATTCATTTCTCAGCTACTTTCTCTCTCTTTTTGATCTTTAGCTCATAAGCCTGCATCATTCCTACCACTTGTTCAAACTTCATGGTATCTGAATCCATGGCTACCTCAATGGCAGACATATGTGGTTGAAACTTATCTGGCAAACTCCTGAGTAGATTCTTGACCAACTTCTTGTCCTTATATGTTTTTCCTAACACCAAGGCTTCGTGTTCAATTGCACTCAGCTTTCGACTGAACTGATCAATAGTCTCATGTTCCTCCATAGTAAGTGACTCAAATTCAGAATCTAGCATATCGATCCTTGTGCGTTTCACATTGCTTGTTCCTTCATAAGATGTTTTTAGAATATCCCATACATCTTTGGCTCTTGTACATCTTTGTACTCTAGTGAACTCATCAATCGGTAGAGAGGTGAAGATTTTTGTCAATGCTTGTATATTGGCATTAACATCATATTTCTCTGTGGTTCTCCATTCCTTCATTGGCCTTACTACCATTTGACCCTTTTCATTCGGGCACTTGGGTGGATCCCATCCATCCACCGTTGCAATCCAAGCATCCATATAAATATTCTGAATGACCTGATTCATTTGTACTTTTCAATAACCGTAGTTATCAACATCCAACATCAGTGGTTTGTTTAGCATCACAAATTGTTGATTATTCTCAAAAATTGCCTCAAGATCTCACCTGTTATAGGATAAACAAACCCATTTAGTCGGTGAACAACTTTGATAACAATTGTTAGTGTAAAGAGAATGCTAAAAGAACCAACAATCTGTTTTTTAACATAAGCATAACTTTACTAAACTTTGTTTGTCTAATCTTTTAACAAAGATTGAACCCAAACAGGTTTTACACAATCTCAATCTTCTCTTGATTGTCACCTATAAGTTTAATAACAACCTAAGTACCCATACCCGCAAGTCTCTTCTCGAAGTAAAAAAAAACTCACCAAAACAGCTCTCTGAATATGAAAGCCACAGTTAGACTTAAGCAAGAATAAGGATCGAAAGTGTTAATTACTGAACACTTTAGTCTCTCTATATGCAGTCCACCTGAAAACCTTAAAACTAAATTTACAACAACTTTTGTTTCTTGAAAAAAAATTCCTTTAAATATCTAACTCCAAGATCTTCTCGCCAAGATTCTTTTTGTTACGATATTCAAATATTCTCAATTCGATCTTCAATCTCTTTGATCTGTATATCTCTCTTCTTGATAATACGACATCTTATCTGCTTTCCTCCAAAATCCAAGCTTCACTCATAACACGCCTGATTCCATCAGCTCTGTGTCTGCTCTCAATCTCCTGATTCCATCAGCTGTCTGAGTTCAAGCTTTTAGTATTAACTTAGTTGGTTGTTCATTGCTATGTGGAGATCAAGTTTATTGCTTTCGAAGAATTTTGTTACTTGCTTAGAAATTATAAACATTTTACTTACGAGTCCTAACAGATGTTATAGGGTGATACATACTCAATTTTGTTGTTCTAAATTGAATAGATCATTGCATCATTTTCTCTTAGTCCTATAGGTCTTGAAGTTTATAGTCTTAATAGTGTTTCTATTTCACCTTAAGAATCAGTAGAATTAGTCACTTTTCTTGAATATGTAACGTTGTGGCTCAATAGTTAAATCAAGATCAACTTCTACCCTATCATTATTTAGCGTCTCTTTTTTCAATCGAACTAAGACACATATAGTTTGTTTAATTTAATTGAGAAAGATGATGCTTTCTTGATTGTTTCTATCGTCATTATAGCATCATTTGCATCCGAATGTACCATGTGGTATCTGGTGGCCAAAATCCTACTTTTTTATAATGAATTTCATTACAGGTCTTGCGACACATTTTGCTTTGATTTAGTGTGCTTAGCGTTACTTTAACTCTTTTGACATTTCGATTCTCCATGGAGTTTTTGATTTCTACTAGTTTGTTTGTCTCCAATTTCGTTCGGTTTGTTACTATTTACGAAAGCTGGAGGATGGAAAAGGTATTGATTTCAAGTTTGAAGCAAATACAAAGGTGTCACCTTGATGCCCAATGTTGGTTATGGGTGTGACAATAACTCTTTGCAATAGCTCCAAGAGCTCTAGATAGAAAAGGTAAATATTCATTTCGGTATGGTGATTTATGACTTGTGTTTGCCTTCATGCTTGAACTAAAACTGATTTGTGTTTGGATAGATTGATAGATTACGCAAGTTGCCCGAGTTTTTGAGCACGGTGCATGATCTATGTTTGGTCCTTGGTCTAGATTTCTTATGCGCTGTCACTGAAGTTCATACAAGCTTAGATGAGGCAAATGGTGTTCAAACCAAGAACATTACCAATGAGACATTTTCTAGGTTCGCTAAGACTCTCTTGACTCTTAATGGGGACAAGATGAAAAGACATAATAAGGTTAGTAATGCTCTCTACGCGCTTGCTTCTAAACTATTGATGACTGAATATTGATTCGTTTATGTTTGATATAGGTTGAATTGATCTTAAAGATACACCAGCATACCCTGCAAGAACTTGCACACATCCTGAATTTGCTGGAGAAAGTCGAGATATATATATATATCTTGTTTGTCAACATATGGATTTAACTCAATTGGTATGAATTGTGAGGTACACTCACTTTGGCCAGTTATAATAACTCTGTATAATCTCCCGCCCAACAAGTTCTTGAAAAGAGAGTATTTTTACTTAGCGATATTGGTTCCTGGGCCAAAACATCCTAAGAAAAACCTTAATATTTATCTCCAACCATTGATAGTAGTGTTAGTGTGATGGTGTTCCAGCTTATGATGTTTCTAGAAAGCAAAATTTTACAATGAAAGTTGCTTTGATGTGGACCATAAATGATTTTTTGGCCTATATGGAATGGTTTCTGGGTGGATGACGCACGTCGACTATCATTTATGTATTGTCTTGAAGATACCAATGCATTTTGGTGACGACATGGAAGGAAATTTAGTTTGTTTGATTGTGATCGGATATTCTTTCCTTGTAATCATCCATACCGGAAAATTTTACTATCATGTCTGCTTCTCTCACTGTCTTGGCATCTTCGCCAGTCTCATTGTCTTCGTTTCTCTTTATCTGGTGTTTCTCTGTCTCCAGCACATCTTCTCCGCTTCAGACTCTTGAGGTAACTAATTCTGTTTTTGTTTAGGGTTTGTTTAGGGTTTCTATTTGGGTTTGTGTTTGTTTCAATTTTCAAGCAGTAAGCAATTTGATCCTTTGTAGTGTAGCAACTCACCTTCAAGTCTTCTACTTTACCATTTGGTTCCACAACAGATTAGGGAATTAGGATTCTGATTTTCAAAAATTGGATTAGGATTTTGATTTTAAAAATGGGATTAGGATTCTAATTTCTTGGATTAGGGAATCATAATTAGGGACTAAGATTTTGGTTTTTTTTCTAATTAGAGTTTCAAATTGGGATTAGAATTCTGATTTGTTTTTGATTAAGGTTTTTGGACACTTTTTCTAGATTCTGATTTATGTTTGTGTTTATTTCGATTCCTAATTAATAAGTTTCTGGTTTTTGTTTGTTTCCAATTATGGCGGTAAAACGAAGAAAAACATCGCTTTCAAGGTACCACTCCGCCTGGTTCTATTAGAGTGAGACGGAGACACACCCTCCTCCAATTGCATATCCACCACCTCAAGCTCCTCCTGTTGTTGTTCCTAATGCTGCAGTTCCTAATGTTGCAGCTCTTCTCAGCCTTGAGGCTCTTCTCAGAGCACATGCAAGAAGAAACCAACCTCACCTTCATCCAATGACGCTAAATGGAGCTCTATGGTATCTTTTAACTACTTTATCCTTTTTTTATTAAATTTTTTTACTCTCTAATCTAGTTAAATATTGTCATGCTTCTATTGCAGGTATGGAATCGATCATATGAGGTGACCAAATCCATCAGAAACACATGGCAGAACAACTTCATGGGACCTTGTTGGAACTGGAGTATGGTACCACAATCTAAAAAAGATGAATGATGGCAAGATTTTGTGGTAAACTGTTTTAATTTTTATGATCGGTTGATGGTTAGGTGCAAATTGTTAGTGGTGCAGTCTGATTAGATTAGTGGCCTTTCATTTCTCTTTGTTTTGAATTTTTTTTGTCCGGTTTTCTGGTTTGGTTTTTCATTTAACCATTTGTCTATGTTTTTGAACTTGTTTAATCTCTATCATGTCTATTTGGAACTTGTTTGAACATTTTTCTTATTTTTTTGTCTGAGTTTGTTTCCTTTTGTAGATGGTACAGTCTAGTTCAATAGAATCACATGCTTACAATGAGATTGTGCACAAGACGCACACACGTCTAGATGACACTTTCATAGACCCAAGGGTAGAGGCAATTGTTACTGATGTTGAACTACAAGAATTTCAAGCAACATCTCCAGATGGTGGCAGCAATAGTGGTGAGTCCACTGTCATTCCTTCTCCTAGTTTTACTTGAAGGTAATCATTATTTTTTCTTGTTGTATATATAGTTTCTTGTTATATATGGTTTACCTTGTTTTAGTAATTGATTTTTTTGGCAGAGGGTTAAAGCTAAAAAAAGACGTGTGTATGGCCTTGGTAGTAGTCTGTACCAAAATACCGACCCGACTCAGTCGCCAACAGCTTCATTGGTCTGTAACATCGACATGGAGTTGCGGGTTGGATCACTTGAGTCTAGCTACTAGAGCGTCAATAGAAATCTGGAGACCATTCTTGCGATGCATAAGATCATCCTCCAGAGGATTGGCTATGATCCGGTGACGATGAACCCTTCTCCGAATGCGGATGGGTCAAACATAACACCAAACACGACTGGAGGATCTGTCAGAAAAAAGCAGCGTCTGGATGGTGGTGAGAAATAATAAGAAGATGATGATGAAGAAGAAGCGGGTGATGAACTAGTTTGCAGGTGGGGAATGTGTTTGTGAATGCGGGTGAAGAACTAGTTTGCAGGTGGGGAATGTGTTTGTGAATGCTTTAAGTTTTCTAATTTGTAGTTTGGTGTTTTATGTTTTTTTGGTACTTATGTTAAAAAACCAATGTAAAACTTTTAAAATATGTTTATTATGTTTGAATCAAATTTTATAAAAACAAAACAAAAAGCAAATTTATAATAAATAAAAAATACAGATCAAAATTATGTCAAGGATAGCCAAGGATAAGTCGTGACTATATGTAAAATAAGCCACAGAATAGTCGTGACCAAATAAGCTAGGCGAAGCCACGACCAATCCGTGGCAACTTGGTCACGATGTCCACGGACACTTCGTGACCAGATTTTCCACAAAAAAATCCTTGGATAAAGCGTAGCTATACAATCTGTGGCTAACTGTGACAATCCATAACAAATATATCCACTGATTATCGTGAATGATCCGTCGCTATTTGGTCATGGATGTCTATGGATAATTCGTGACAAAATTTGCCACGCCCAAATCCATGGATACATCGTAGCTATATGGGTTATGCTTATCCGTGACAGTCCGTGGCTAAAATTAGCTATGCTAGCAACATATCAATTAAGTTACGACGCTATAGCTACGATTTCTATGTCGTGGCTAAGCTACGATTTATATGTCGTGGCTAAGTTGTGGCAAAGTCTTCATATAGCCACGGATTTTGGTTTGTATCTACGCATTGGTCCGTGGCTATATGCAGTTTGTTTTGTACTCAGAAGAAGAACATTTGGCTATTGAGTTATATCCCTTAATCTAAAAGATATGTAGATATCATGTGCATGGCTTTGTGTTGATTATGCACAATACTTGGAATGTAAAGAGTGTGAATATGATCTCCAGACATGTGAATACTTTTACAAAGTGCGTCTCAACAATGCTTGCTATTGTATAAGCCTATTCGCTTATGCTTTTAACGATTAAGTTTCTTACACATGAAGATGATCCATTGAAGCCAGGTGTAACTGGTGTGATAGTGTAAGTTGTTTAGAGATTGTTCTCACATTGAATAAGGCGGATATCACAGTATTTTTTGCTTTTCTACAGAGAGCTATGTGTTGTGATTTGTTATGAAAGGATTTTACACAATTTTTATATTCAGTCCATGTAGTAACGTCTCGGGTGCCCTTGCACTTGATTTGATTGAGCAGAATTCAATACATAAGACAAGTGAGTGCGTATTAAAAATTAATGTGAACTTTTTAATGCATAGGTAGAAGTGGATAGGTTTGAAAAACTAAAATCTAGAAAAATGAGGAAATCACCCTCAAGAATCAATATGAGCTTGACATGGATACTTAGATCGCAAAGGCCAATGAAGAAGTCTTTAGTAAAAATAAATTTTTAACCTTTAATTTTTTTTTTGTATTGTAAATATTATTATAATTGATGCTATGTTTTATGTATTATATATATATATATATATACAAAAATTATATTTAGTCTTTCTTGCAACATATATATTAAAAAATTTGGATCTCTGATCCGTGAAATTTTTTTTTTAAGATCACTAATGAATACTTGCTCCGCATAATATGCTATTATATGCAAAGATTCCTAGTTTTTAAAGTAACTATCTGAACCCACAATTCATCAAAATTTTATAAATGATTTTTGTATATTTAATATATATTTTAATTACATTTTATAATAATTGAGAGTACATTTTATGTGATTTATTTATATTTTATAAACACGTTTAGATACATATCTAATATAATACTTTGATGTTAGATCTATGAAGAAAAATGATTATAAAGTCACTAAATTCGATCCACAATACATAACATTTTTCTATACCATGGTTTTAAAAGTACAAGATTTAAATTTTCATCACGAATTATATTTTTATTAATAATTTTATATAGCTAATATATATATATTATATAAATTTTATTATAGCTAATTGTCTTTTTTTTCCAACTGAATATGATAAATTCCAAGGCAGAGCCTAAGGAAACAGAGTCAAGTACAATGAAAACAGATCAAACCAAAAACAGGGGAATTAGTAAGCTGAAAACAGAAAAGAGGGCAAGGGCTTGTCACTACCAAAAAGATCATTAAGCCAATAGGGGCAACCTACAACAATATACGAATGAAAGTGCTGGCGAAGGATGACACTATTAGCTATGAGAAACGCCCCTATATTCTTGTGTCTTACTTCAAAAAATAGTGACCACTCGGAGATTCCAGAAGCTGCAGCACACACCAATTGGAGAGCATTGCTTTGGGATGGCCATAAAGACGGAGAGTGAAAAGCTTTAATCAAAGCAGAATCTTCGAACGCAAACAAAATATAATTGAGTATTAAGTCTCGAATACTCGCAATCGCCCAGAGAACAATGTCCAATGAGCCAGTTGGTTTATCCCCTAAGCCTATAAAAGGCTTCCTGTTGTGTAACACAACTGTTCCTGAGCAATCTCGCAATACCCATGCTCCTCCAGAGAGACGGCCTGATTTTCCAAAAGCTGGACCTATATTGCATTTTAGCCATCCTGTTTTTGGAGGAAAACATTTTCTTAACCTCTCCTTTTCCTGAGGTGAGATAATAGGAAGCGCTTCCGGTTGAATTTCTTGAGCTAAAAACCAATACGAGGCATCCTCTGTGAATTTCGAGAGAGATGAAACAGGGCAATACTCCTTCCCTTCAATGAATAAACTATTTCGGTTTTTCCAAAGACCCCACAATAACCAAGGTATTGATCTTCTCTGAATATTTTCAATATCATCATTCTTCATTGAAGATAGAAGGAAGCTCATATTTTGAACAATTGATGAAGAATGAAAACCTGCCTGAGGATGAGGGATACCTGAAAGAGCCCACAGTTGCCTGGCTTTTGCACATGTGAATAAACAGTGATTAACCGACTCTCCTATAGATCCACAGACTTGACAAACCTTGTCTCCTTTGACTCCTCTTTTTTGCAAATTATCCAGAACAGGTAAGGCATTGGATAATGCTTTCCACAGGAAGTTTCTGATCTTAGGAGGGCATAGAATTGACCAGATGTCGGGTTTAAGAGGATTTATGGATGGAAGGGACTCCTGTTCTCTGATACTCATTGTATATTTATGATTAAACGCTACAGGGTAGGCTGATTTCGTAGTGTAGTAACCTGAAACTGTTTTACCCGAAACATAGAAATCGGCCTTAGCTAGGTTAGGTTGGATGCTTTTGATTCTCGCAATGTCCTCAGGGTAAAATAAATGTTTAAGGTTGTCCTCATTCCATCGGCCCGTTCTTTCATCTATGAGCTCATTAACTGACATATCTATGTTTGTGATGGAGTTCTTCATGAGAGGGATGCGATCTTTGTTAGGCCCTAACCAAGGAGAGGCCCAGACTTTGATTGAAAAGCCATTTCCCACCTGTTTCTGAATACCTTTTTGTAATAGAGATCGCCCCTGTAAAATACTTGACCAGGCATAAGACTGTTTTTTACATTGTGGTGCCGATAGAAAGGATGAGTTGGGGAAGTAACGAATTTTGAGAAAAGATGAGCACAAGCTGTCTTCGTCATGTAGAATCCTCCAAGCTTGTTTACCTAGGAGGGCCAGATTAAAACATTCTATGTCCTTAAAATTCATTCCTCCTAGATGCTTTGGCAGGCACATTCGTTCCCAACTTACCCATGTTATTTTCCTTTTATTTTCCATTGAGTTCCACCAGAACTGGATCATTGCAGAAGTGAGTGCAGAGGAGGTGGCTTTGGAAGTTTAAAATATTGCATTGCATAGATTGGCATAGATAGGATTACTGATTTAAGCAGTGTTTTCTTTTCCCCTTGAGATAAGCACCTACCATACCAACTTGACAGCCTTTGTTTAATCTTCTTGTGAATATACTCCAGTAGCTTGGTTTTGGGACCATTGAAAATTTCAGGCAATCCGAGATAATTGCCTGTTCCCCCCTCATTGTTGATGCCCAAAATTTGTTTCACCATTCCTTTTTTACTGTCATCTATCTTAGCACCAAAAGATATAGCTGATTTTTTAAGGTTTATGCTTTGACCAGATGCTGCTTCATACAGTTGCAAGATATGATTTAGATGATTACATTGGGTGACTTCAGCTTTGCAAATGAGTAAACTGTCGTCAGCAAAGAACAAATGGCTGATTGAAAGGCCTGCTGAATGGAATTGGATCCCAGTTATTCTCTGATGTTGTTCTGGTTAATGAAGGAGATGGGAAAGCCCTTCTGCACAGAGAACAAAGAGGAAAGGGGACAAGGGGTCCCCTTGCCTTAGACCTCTTTGTGGAGTAATTAACCCATGTGCCTGGTTATTCAGAAGGACTGAGAAAGTAACAGAGGTAATGCATCCCATCACCCAGTTAATCCAAATATGGTGGAATCCCATATCATTTAACATTGCTTTGATGTAGTTCCATTCTACTCTGTCGTAAGCCTTTGACATATCTGATTTAACAGCTATGAAACTATCAGAGAAGGGTGGCAGTGTCTGCAAGCTGTGAATGAATTCATGTGCTATTAAAATGTTGTCCGAGATCAACCTTCCAGCCACAAAAGCAGATTGGTTTGGAGATACCAACTTGTGTAGAACAGGCTGCAATCTATGCACTAGAATCTTGGCTATGGTTTTGTAAAGAACGGTGCACAAACTAATGGGTCTAAGATGGGTTATTTCTTCTGGATTGTTTTGCTTTGGTATTAAACATATGTGTGTGAAGTTCCACTCCTTTTGCATAATCGCAGATCTAAAGAAAGCTTTCACCTCTTTGAGGATCTGAGGCTTGATAATGGTCCAGTACTGCTGAAAAAACACTCCTGTAAAACCATCTGGACCAGGCGCAGAAGTAGGAGCAATTGAGAATATTGCTTTCTGAATTTCCTCATCTGTAACAGGGGCGATGAGTCTTTTATTCATGGCATATGAAACTCGAGTTTGAAAGCCTTGAAACAGAGAGACAAAGTCATCAGGGTTGGAGGAAGTAAAGATATCAGTAAAGTATTGAATTGCAACTTCTGCTTTGGATCCTTCTGATAATTGAAAGTGCCCCTGATTATCTTTTAATTTCTGAATGGAGTTTTGAGATCTTTTGGCTCTCACTGCATTGTGGAAAAACCGAGTGTTGTGTTCTCCTTCCTTTAGCCACTTATTCCTACTTTTTTGTTTCCAAAAGAGCTCATCCTCTTTATATGCCACTGCCAATTCTTTTTTTAGATTCCATAGCTCCAAACCTATGATATGCCCAATAGTTTGTGCTTCTTCTACTTTCAGTTGCAGAGACTTGATTATGTCTGAGGCATTGGAAAAGTTTAATTTCTTCCAACCACTAATTGATTGTCGACATTTTCGTAATCTTTCGCAAATGGAGAGTGAGAGAGATCCATTATAGGGGTGATAGGTCTAGAATTTAATCCTAAACTAATGCTGCAGAGAACATATCACAATAGCACAGTAAAGGGTATCGAACCACAGNGGCTAAAGCAAGAATAATAAGATTGATTGTCGAATCAAAGCAGTAATTAAAAAAAAATGGTTTAAAACTTATAAAATAAAAGCGTTAGGCACCAGGGAAACCACAGGTAATCAGGATTGAAAGTCAATTTATCATGCATGGATTTTTCT
>OVBE01012574.1:0-13293 GCA_900406425.1 Iberis pinnata
CGGGTTAGGTATGCAAATAATTGTAAAATATAGGTCAAGTTAGTACTTTTACCTTTTATTTTTTCATAAAAAATTGTTAACAAAATTAATTTAGTCAATCAAAAAACCTTAACTTTTTATTCTTTTGTCAAACCAAATACTTCATTATCATATAGTCCACACTCTATTAAAGGAGTACAATAACAAAGCAAAACATACTAACACATTTGTAGGATAATTAAAAGCGGTAATAAAAGTAAGATAGATACAATCGAGCGAACAAAAGGAATCATCATGGCAGAATCTTCAGAGCTCGTCGATTGTGAATCCCAAGACAAGGGATACGAAAACTTCCTCTATAGCTGAAAGAGGACAAAGGTTCAAGTCCATATCAACCAAAGCAAGCACCAATGCGATGGTAGTGTGAGGAGGTAAGATCTTGTTTTTGAACAAACGAAAAAATTGATTCCAATAAGTCTGCAGATACCGACTTGCATTAATAACAAAGTAATCATAGCTAATACATGGAATCAAGCCCTTAGCGTTAAAACAAACTAGAACAACGCTAGTTGAAACCTCAACACAAGGTAAATTTGGGATATCAAAGAAAACCAAAGAAACTAGACCAAAGCTAGTAAAAACCTCAATACAAGGTAAATTTGGGATATCAAAAGAACCAAAGAAACTAGAACAAAGCTAGTAGGAACCTCAATACAAGGTAAATTTAGAAAATAAAGGGAAAGCATTTCCAAAGGATTGTCGTCTACCACCATACTTAACGCCCAATTGCATAATTTTTGAGTAGAGAGATAAGTATCTCGATCCATTAATCATACGACTTTGAAAAGACATCACCATGGAAATAGATAAAACTCTAAACATATTCATCTCAATCACGACAAACTTAAAATGATGCCATACATAGTACCGCAAGTCTTTATCAAGCTGATTTTGAAAGAGAGTAAATATTAATAGATAGAGGCTATTAAATTTTAAAGGGTTATAATACCAAAAATATTTGTCGGCAAGTTGATTGAAATTCCATGCCGAGGGAGTTTCATCGATAGAAACTTAGTAACATCCTACTTTAAGCTCCTCCGATTTAATGTATAAATCTTGTAAGAAAACCACCAGAACTACAAACGAGTTCTTTAGATATGAACGTGTCGGTAAGCCACAGCAGTGAGAAGCACAACAAGGATGGTAGCCTGCATTTTTGGGTGAACGAAGAAGGCTAAGCACTTCCATGAACGAAGCTCTCGAGGCAAAACATACAAGTCTCAAAGAAAACGTAGATTTGTTAATAACTGGTAAAAGCATGAAGACCAAAAAATTTGCAGCTTGGTGAGACTAGACAGGCGGAGTTTCAACAAAAATGGTTACGGAGTCGAAATTTGGCGATAGAGACCTCAGCACATGAGCTCAAAAGGTGTGTCTACAAGAAAAACTGAAGACTTTGGGAGAGGACACAACATCCGCCATTAACAAACAAGAGAACCTCTCCAAAAACCAGTGGTTTCGGGTGGAGAAAATCGGCTCACCGGAACGATACCGATTGGTCAAAGTTCTGTCGGTGGAGCAAAAAAAACAAAAGCCGAAAGAAACTAGAGAAGATCGAGCCAAGAAGTATAGACGAAGAGCAGTAAGAAACGAAGGTTGGGACGGCGCCGACCTACGTTGTTGAAGATTCCTCAATAATTGGGACAAAGAAAGTGCGGCTAGGGCGAATTGTTTTCGGTTTATCTTAATTAATCAAAATTCATACGATGAAATGTAGACAGTTAAAAATTTGAGAAATACTCAAAAATATCAATATTTGTTAGGGTTCTAAAAATGTCATACTCGTTTAATTTTTCAAAAAATATATAAAATTTTTTTCAAAAAAACATCACAAATTTAAAATGGTTTTGAAATTTAAATTTAAAACTTAAAACACCAAAAATATAATCTAACCCTTTCAAAACTAAATACTAAACTTTATTTAGTAAATCCAAACCAAAAAATTAAATTTTAAATCGTTAGAATTCTATTTTTATGTTTGTGGTATTTTTGCAAGAGAAATATTTTGATATTATTTTTGGAATAATGGAAGTATGTGCAGGGGCGAAGGTACATGAGACGTTAAGGTGCCTATGCACCCAGTATTTTTTTAATATTTATGCAAAATTTAAGCTAAAAATTATTATAAATTTAAAGAGTTTATAAATATGTCCCCATTTGTTTTGTTAATTTGTATTTGTGCCCCCACAAAATTTTAGTGCTAGATTCGCCCCTGAGTATGTGGTATTTTGGAACATAAATTTATTTTTATGGTATTTTGTAGAATTACTCCAAACAAAAAAGAGATATTAGATTTGGAGTGAAATGAAAAATAGTCCCATTTTCTATAATTATTTTTTTGGTAACTTATTTTTTATATAATTATCGAACATATCTTCTAGCTTAGTAACTGATCAATTAACGATCTTGACATTGGAGTATTATTAAACTGAAATTATGGAGGCAATGTATGCCACATTCTCAATTATCGAAACTTCGAACGGTTTTCACCCACTGTCCTAAACGAAAATTGTAACTCCAAGGAAAGAGAACTATATATTATAATTTATAACGCATATGCTAAGGTAAAATTAAATTCTAAATTTCATTGCGAAACAGAACATATTAAGGTTAAATTTTTTAAACCTAAACAGTTATTACAAAACTAAAAACTTAACCGCGAACATTACATAATAGTTAATGAGAAAGTAACTGATGCTAAAACCGAACCGGGTTGAAATCCTAAATCTGCGCTAAAAAATCTTCCTTATTTATTCAAACACTCTGCAAAACCTGAACCGGCGGGTTTAAACCGGTTTCATCAGCGTTAGACGTATCCTTCTTCCGTCGCATCTCAATGACTTTACGGTGGTGGTTCGAGTGAAGCTCACTAGAGAATGTCGGGCTACAAGCGGGTCTGTATTCGGGTAATAACCGACCCGACTTGAAACGCACACCACACGCATTGCACAGCGTCTTCGCTCCATTTGGTCCTGCTCTCCACTGCGGTGTTTTCTGAACGCCACAATGGCTACACCGCCGCGTTTGCGTTTGCGACTGACCACGGCTGGAAAAAACCTCCGAGGACGAGGACGGTTTCTTTTTGTAAGTCTTCTTACTTTTAACCGCAGGTTCACCAGCGGCGGAGAGCCATGAAGAGGATGAAGATGTGGTAGAACTCGAAGATGAATCGGTTAACGAAGGCGAAGCAATAGACCAGACGCTGAGTCCAGTTCGGGGTCGTTTGCTCCTGGTTTTAACGGGATGAGGGGTTTTAAAACAAGAGTCCTCGTTAACCGGTTCTACAGGATGTGGGTGTCTCCGGTTACCGGTTAACCAAACCGGTTTACTTGTCGGAGCCGAGTATGGTGTGAAGGAGGAGTCATCTACGAAATTGGATAACCATTCAAGTTCCGCTATATCATCCATCTAACAAAGGATTTTGAGATTAAAATAAGGATAATTTTATGAAATTTTTGAGGTTGAAAACGAATTAATACCGGAACGGAAAGCTCGCTGGTGGGAATTGACCCAAAATCTTCACCGCTCCGGTGAAGGGTGTTATCTCCGTCATTAAAAGAAACAGAGCCTCCTTTCTTCCGTTGCACCTTCAATTCAGACTCATCGTCAACGAAAACGTCGACGTTTGAGAAGTCAAGCAAGTCGTCGACGGAGAAATCGTCGACTCCGGTAAGGGTTTTGTCTTTCCGAACACTGTTCTTCAACGCCAATTCAACACCTTCCATTTCCTATCAAAACCCACCACACACAAACAAACAAAATTTAATTTAATTTTTTGTTCCCCATGAAAAATCAAAACTCATTAAAACAAAAACGCCCTGAAAAAATTCATCTTTCTATGAACATTTGCAAACCCAAAAAAGTCGAAACGAAATTGGAATGCCTGAGAGAGAGTGAGATGTCGGTGAAGAAGAAGAAGAGAGGTGTGAATTAGAAGAGGTGAGTTTGGTAAAGCATTGAATATGATAGTGGCCAGCCTCTACACTACTACTAACTTAAAAGTGCCCCGTTTCTCTTCGTTCCTTTCTTATTTCTCAATCTATCTTTTTTTCAACAACACTACAAAAGTATTATTATTAAACTACTATTATATTTCTTGGGTTGAGGTTTGAATAGATTTTTCTTACCCCAATAAGCAAAATTCGATAAATATCTTTAGCTTTTTTTTTATACTTTTGTAAATTCGAAGCGTAAGGAGATGATTGATAAACAACAAAACGGTGACAGTTTTCGATTAATAAATGTAAATTTGGGCTGGGCTATTTGATATGTACGACTTTGGACATCTCATTAAGTTCGCTCTAACTCATTAATTCGGTTGCACAATAATATGGTCAAACTATTTAATACATTTTATTTCCAAAACTCCCTTTTTTTTTAAATTCTGTTTTGAATATTTTTAGATTAATTCTCAAAATACCACAAAATTAGATTTATTCCAAAAACACTACATATTCTCAAAAGTTTCAAAAATACCACATTTTCCTTAAAAAATACCAAAAAATGTTTTTGTTCTAATACCACAAAATTTGAAATAGCTTTTAAACTGCATATTTAAACCACGAAACCTCAAAACCAAACTCTACCCCTTCAAAACTAAACCCTAAACTCTATTTAGTGAACTCAAACCCAAACTTTAAAATTCTAAACCCTTAAAATTCACTTTTTATGTTTGTGATATTTGTATAACATTTGGGAGTTTGTAGTATTTTTGGAATTTTTGAGGGTGTGGCATTTTTGAAATTTGAACTTCTTTTAATGGCATTTCAAAGAATTTCTCATATTTTTATTATTAAAACAATGTTTAATATTCGGCTACCTAGTTACCAGAGCATAAATCAAATGTACTTACTTTCAATGCAAGTGTAATGTTTCTATTATAGGATTTATGTTACTGAACCGCTCTGATATGATTCATAGATTAAAATAAAAATATGTATAATTTATATAAGGATAATACCATTGTATAACCCAAATTACACCTATATTTACAAATTCAACACCTATTATTAGTATATTACTTTATACAATATACAATATATTCACATTTATCATTTACTCTCTCTCTCTCTTTCTCTCTTTTCTCTTTTTTACTTTAATAATTTAGAAATTTCATTTAATGAAGGTTTTTATTTTGAGGTTTATGGTTTATAGTTTGAGATTTTGGATTTATATATTGAGGTTTTTTGTTTATATTTTGGGAGAGTTTTGGGTTTATATTTTGGGCTTAAGATTTATATTTTGAGGTTTAAGGTTTATGTTTTGGGGTTTTGGGTGTATATTTTGGGGTT
Source organism: Iberis pinnata (assembly GCA_900406425.1). NCBI lineage: Eukaryota > Viridiplantae > Streptophyta > Magnoliopsida > Brassicales > Brassicaceae > Iberis > Iberis pinnata. The sequence goes on from OVBE01012574.1 coordinate 5,331, forward strand.
TTGAGTTATATTTTGGGGTTTTGGATTTATATTTTGGAGTTTAAGGTTTATATTTTGGGGTTTTGAGTTTATATTATGGGATTGTGAGTTTATATTATAGGGCTTTTGGGGTTATATTTTGGGATTTAAGATTCAAATTTTGGGGTTTAAGATTTATATTTTGGAGTTTATATTATTGTGTTTAGGGTTATATTTTAGAGTTTAGGGATTAACTTTTGGAGTTTAGGGTTTATATTTTTGAGTTTAAGATTTATATTTTGGGGATTTTGGGTTTATTTTTTGGGGTTTAGGGTTTATATTATGAAAATTAGGGTATATATTTTAGAGTTTAAGGTTTATACTATCGAGTTTATGGTTTATATTATTGTGTTTATGGTTTATACTTTCAAGTTTAGGGTTTATATATTGGGGTTTAGGGCCTATATGAATTAGTAGTCCGACTATTGTTTTTAAGTAGTCTTACTATTTCTAGGTTTAGATTTCACTAAAACACAAATTCATTATTCACGACTTAAAAAATATAAGTTTTTTTTAATAATTTAAATCATGTTAGATGGAAAACAAAATATGTGTTCTCTTAAGTAAGTTTTTGTGATTTTATTATTTGAATTAAAATCTTTAATTTGTGAGAAGGAATAAAAGGTGTTGGACTGAAAAAAAGGGAAGGAGAGTGTTATAGTCCTGAGCAAGCACATGATAAGAGAGTGAGAAGCAAGAGTACAAATGAGATAAATGAGATATAATGACTATATTATTTACTCAATTCCTAATATTATTATACAATAATTAAATTCCTAATATACAATATTTTTTTTTATTATACATGCAATTAACCTTTTATATATGCAATCACATACTTATGCGTGAATGAACAAATCTCTTATTCAATATTCACAGTTTACCTTCAAAAGGTTGTGTTATCATATATAATTTTATTTACATGTTATTACTGAAGTTGAGTTTCACCTATACTTTTTGTCAAATTCAATAATATAATTAAATAATGTTCCGCACTACACATAAGATAAATTTAATTCTAAAGAACATAGATAGGAGTGTCAAAATGTGTAAACCAACCCAAACAAACTCAAACTCAATTAAACCATTGGTTAAATGGTTAATGAGTTAACTCAATCCATTAAACAAATGGGTTAGATCAACCTATTACCCATTTAAATTAGTGAGTTAATGAGTCATAATGGATTACCCATTATAATTTGATTATTATTTTAATAACTAATTTAATTGATGATTATGACATCATAATTACATCATCAACACTACATTACCATTTTCATTATAAACATCACATGAAAACTATTTGAGAGAAATTTTCAATGGAAATTTTTTGACAGGAAATCTTTTGCAGAAAAATTATGACGGGAAAATTAATGGAAAAATTTTAAGGGAAAATTTTGACGGGAAAATTTTGGCTGGAAAACTTTGTCGGGAAAAATTTTCTCTTGAAAATTTTGGCGGGAAAATTTTTGAAGGGATAGTTTTCGACGGGAAAAATTTTTTCGAAAAAATTTTGGCGGCAAAATTTCGAGGGGAAAACTTCGTCGGGAAAAATTTTCCTGTGAAAACTTTGGCGGAAAAACTTTCGACGGGAAAATTTTTTGGCGGGAAATTTTTTGGCGGGAAAATTTTTGATGGGAAATTTTTTGACGGGAAAAATTTTGTCGGAAAAATTTTTGACGGAAAATTTTGGCGGAAAATTTTTGACGAAGAATTTTTGGGGGAAAATTTTTTTGACTGGAAAACAGGTGACTTGAAATTTTGATGGAAAAATTTTTGGCTGAAATGTTTTTGGCAAAAGAAACTTTATTAATATTATTTGCATTTTTAATAAATTAAATATTAAAAAATTAAATAAATAATGTTAGTTTGGTTAGGGATAACTCATTAATCCATTTTACCCAATCCATTTTAATCTAACCCAATAAACCTGTTAACCCATTAAACCCATAAAACCATTAGAACCCAAAACTTGAACCCATTTGGATATATAGATTGGTTTGGGTTGGGTTAACCAAAAAATATTTACCCATTTTGAGACCCCTAAGCATAGTTTTAAGTTATGATGATATAAATATTTATATTTTAGTTGTAAATACAAAATTTTGTAGAATTTTTTATATAAATATAAAAAGAAAATAATAATAATAATAATAATAATAATAATAATAATAATAATAATAATAATAATAATAATAATAAAAATAATGTATTACTAATTCTAAAATATAGAAAAAAATATTTTTAATTTGTTATTTAAAAAATATTATTATATATCAAAATGAAAGGTTTTGTGATTTATTCAAATAAAAATTTAAAAAATCTCATGAACTCCAACGTTTATAAGGAATATTTAAATAGTGGATTTTTGTGATTTTATGATATTTTAGTGGGTTTCTTAGATAAAACACAAAATTTCAAACCTCATAGTTTATGTGGTATTATAGATATAGATCACCTAAATTTCTTCGTTTCACCTAAAATCATTTAAAAGATCATTGAAACATAAAAGAAAAATTCCATTTTAATAAACCAAATATATACCATTTATCATTTTAATACACGAACTATTCTAATTCCTAATTTGATGCATCAACTATTTATTTTGTCCACTTTAATACACAAATTATAAATCATCAACCCTTTTTACACATGTCTGGTTACTTGATGTTTAAAACACCTTAAAATTTTATTTTTTAAATTAAAAAATAAATTCATTTAATAAAAAATCCAAAAATAAAAAATAATAGAAAATTCTGAAAGTTTTCCAAAATTCAAAATTAAATCAATAAAATATTGGAAAATAAAAAATATTCATTGAAAAAATTTGAATTTTCTGTATTATAAAGTAAATTTTGAATTTTAAAAGAAATTCTTGAGTGATTTTATTTTTCGTTCATTTTTTTTAAACTTTAAAACTTTTTAAAAAAGTACTTATTTTTCTTGATTTAGTTTTGAGTTTTCTGAATATTTCTGAATTTCCTTTAATTTTTTGGATTATTTTATTTTTAATGATTTTTTATTTAAAAATATAAAAGTTGACAGTATCTTAAATGACAAGAAACCGGACATGTATAAAATAGGTAGATGTTGATAGTTTGTGTATTATAGTGAATAAAATAAATAATTAGTATATTAAGATGAGTATTCAAATAATTCATGTATTAAAAGGATAAATAAAATACATTTAGTTTATTAAAATAGAATTTTTGCAAACATAAATGACCTCCAATATATGATTCTACACACCTCTAGTGTTTTACTTCTGAATCTCTTTTTAATTTTTTTTACATAATCTCCTTTTAATATATAGTAAACTTTTTAACAACAATGTAAAGACAATATATTTACGTTTTTTCTCTAATCGCTTCTAACTCGAGTAAAGGAACTCATCCTTTACCGCATTCAACGCCGCTCAGCGGGTTTCTCACAAAATTTTGAATTTTACTTTTACTTTTCGAAGTTTCTTCTCCTTTTACTTTTATGAGCTTTTTAATTACTATTCTCTAGGTTTAAGCGTAATGAATTTGGTTAGACTTGGTTATGCGGTACTAGATAATTAGAATAAGAGAGTTTATAATTCATCTGAGTCTGTTTAGTTTCCAAAATATGCTTAAATGTTATACGTTCTAATATATAAATTTGATATCAAGATATTGTATATATATGCACTTTTGTTGGTCTTCAAACATTTCAAAATATTCATATACAATATTAAAAAAAACTACAAAAAAAATTATCAGAAAAAAACATAAATGCATTTTTTCACAAACAAATGCGAAAACTCGTTTTTCCACCAAAACACATTTCCACAAAATAAAAATGTGTTTCCCGCTTAAAATGAATTTTGTGTGTTTTGCAGCTTTTGCAAAATATGTACTTTTAGTGAAAAAATGAGTTTTCACGTTTTTTGTAGGTATGGACAGGAAAACACATTTCCATATTTTCCATAGTAAAACACCTATTTGCATTTTTTTTTATGAAAATACGTGTCTTCGTAAACGTGCTTCCACCTTTTTTGGCGGAAAAAATGTTTTTTCATGTTTTTGGCAGAAAACTTGTTTTCTCCAACTTATTATGTCTTTTACATATTTGAGATGTTGATGCTGAATTTAAATTCTCATTTTTAATCTTCTTAGATATCCGAAATTTTTTTTAGATTTTGAAATTTTGACATCAGGTTGTTGCATATGGTTGTTCATGTTAAGGTGACCAAATAAATAACATCTAAGCGTTTGTCACGAAGTTAGCCTTGACGCAATGTTTTAAAAACCGGATCAAATACCAAACAAAAAAAATTTGTGGGTCATGGGTTAATGCAGTTTGACAAGGTTCGGTCGGGTTTAATAATTTTCTTGAATTTATATATATATATATATATATATATATATATAATTAGTATTATGCTCATATTACGTGCTTTTAAAAAAATTTCATGATCATAAAATTTGGATGAGATAATTATTTATAATAATACATAAAATATATGTGAAGATTTTAAATCTAAAACCAATAAAAAGTATTTAGAAAACATAACAGTTAAGTTATATTGTGCATATGACACTTGATACTCATTTAACTATTTTTAAATACTTTAATAGGTTATTAGGGACAATAAATTGTATTATATACTTTAAAAAGTTATGAGAAAACATTAAATTTGGAATTAATTATAAGATTGCTAATTAATGAAAAAATTACTAATTAAAAATTAAATCTGGTTTATCACGGTTCAATTGGATCATCGATTCCTGGATTTTTTCCGGTCCAACCCGGTTTTAAAACGGTTTAACTAGATTTCATTTTTATCAACTCGATCCAGTTACTCCTCCGGTTCAAGGATGAACTCGGTTGGATGTCCGGTCCGGTCCAGTTTTCAAAACATTGCACTGTGTCTAAGAAATTCGATTCAAATTTAATTGAAGTTTTGTTCAGTTGGATTTGGTTCTGGATAATTTAGTTACAGAAATAAAATTATGCATAAACCAATACATTTAGTTTAACTTAGTTATTATAAAATTGTTTGACCAAAAAAGTTATTATAACATTAAATTACCTAATATACCAAAATACATATTCTATAGATATTTGGAATACCCGAAAAACTAATTTGGCTTTGTTCCAATCTTTGAATATAAGTCTTAACTAGTTACTTATCTGTGCCATGCGCGAGGACAAATATTAGTATGATTTAAGATTTTTTATTGTATTGTATAAAATATGTTTTCAGAAGTTTGTTATTTAAAATTATACTAATTTAACATAATATTATAATCAATTTATTATGATTTTGTTATTATAAGTACTAATGATGTTTTATTATAATTGTTAAAATTTTAATTTATTTGGTGCCATATTTAATGGTTTTATTAAAAAAATATAATTTTAATTGAATTTAAATAATGTTATGTATTTTTTAAAAAATATGTGTTTTATTACATTTAATGTGCATTGTATATTTTACTCTATAATATTAAAAATTGTTGTATTTCAAGTGTTATATTGTTTTGGTTTTGTATTTTTAATATTTAAAATGTCATTAAATGTTTTATTGTAATTTTGAATAGTGGAAGTTGTCCATTTTAAACCATTTTTTGTCAAATTTAATAGTACTAAATTCGAAAGTGGGCTTTTTATTTACAAACGAACCCATTATAAAAGTATGTTCTAATTTCAATTCACTTGATCGAAGCTCACAAAGGCTCATATTCTCAAAACCGGCATAAGATATTTTTTGGTTTCGAAACATATATAATAATGTAGAAAAAGAAGAAAAAAAACTCTCGATTTTCTCTCAAAACTACTTGATAATGGCAATTTGGCTGTTCATCTTCTTCGTTTCATTTTGTTAAATCTCTTATATAAAACCATCAATCACAAATCTATAAGCGATTATTAATAATGTAAGATATTATATTTTATTGTAAACATTGGGTTGATTATAGTAAATCCTGATTTTTAATTGATCTTTTTTTTATGCATGCTATTTTTTCGGATGAATGTGAGTGAATCAACTGAGTTTAGACTATATTATTTCATGTGTAAATTTTTTCCTAGTCAAATATATAATCCTATCTATATTATTATATAAGAAACTAAAAAAATATTTTTTCCGGTTTTATCCGATCTCACATGTGATAACAAGAACGAAATCTGGTGAGTTTTCCATTTAATCTAAAAGTTTTGAAATTTACAATTGTTTTTTTCAGATTTAAGATCAAATAATAATAAATGTTATGAAAGATTTGTGCGAATAACGAATAGCGAATAATACATATAATAAAAGATGAGTTATCTTACTTCTTAAAATGACATGTGTCCTATTAAAAAAAAATATTATAAGATATTACAATTTTATAAAAGGACACGTCTATTTATTTATAGAAATCGTCTTTATTATTGTTTAAACAGTTTTTTTTGTCAATAGAATTTTGGAGTGGTTCTATTTTGTCCTTTGCAAAATTTTTCAAAGAATAAGAGAACCTAAAACATAAACTTTAATCAAAACAGATTATCATTGAAAATTCATGTAGTCCCGGGGACTGTCGTTTCTTTTCTTCTTCCCTGATAATCTGAATTTCTTCATATTATGCGTCAACTTTAAAAGTTTGTGGTATACGTATAGTTTCAACTCAATCTTTGTGGAGGGTTTTGGTCCTCCATTTTCTTCACTGAAGAAGACCATCGCTTACAGAGAGAGAGAGAGAGAGAGAGAGAGAGAGAGAGAGAGAGAGAGAAGAGGAATTTAAGGATTCAGATACAAGTTATGTAAATTTTGTCGGATTCAGTAGAAGTAGAAACTGGGTATAAAGGAAGCAGAGTATCTATTTCCGATTACAATCTGAACACTTCCGGGAGAGCAAAGTTTCCTCCTTTTCGTATCGGGTCAGTTTGGGAAAGCTCAATTTCTAGGGATTTAGAATGGGTTTCTTTGAGAGATTGGCGGGTATGTTTGGATTTGGGCAAGAAGTGATAATGAAAAATGAGGAAGACGATGGAGGAGCGAGTTCCGGTTCCGGTGATGGAGATAAGCGAAGAGAAGAAAATCAGCCGCGATTTCGTGAAACTGGACTACCATGAAAAGGATTTGGAGTTCCGGTACAAGTCGCCGTCGAAAGGTCTAATCTTGGTCCTGTTCTTCAACCTTCCGCCGCCGGAGACGGTGGTATTCAGGGACTAAGATGGTATACAAACGACTGCGAATTGATGAAGATGGAGATGTTGTGGATGAGTTTTTTGAAGAATATCTTGAAGATGATCCTAACTGTAATAAAGTTATGCCAAGATACCAAACAATACGCAAAACAAAACCGGCAAAAGTAAGAAGATTAGTTGTGTCTTCTAAGGGGAAACTTAAGCAATGCATTGAACATCAAGGAAAATTAGTTATAGTATGAATGGTTTTGGTTTAGGACTAATTTTATTGTTTCATCAACATTTTCAAATAGAAGAAATCCTACTTCATGTGGTGATGAATATTGATTGGATTCTGTAACGAGATTTGGTTATTGATTGATTTTTAGGCAAAAAAAAAAAAAAAAAATCTCACAAGAAAAAAAAAATTACATAATAAAATCTACCAATTTTACTATTTTAAGCACTTGACCAAGGAGGGAAAAAAAAAGCGTGTGACCAAGAAGATATTTTTATGAATTTTCTGGTAATTGTGAAAGTGGAGACAACGACATGTGGCTTGCGTAAACCTTGGGTGACTGATGATACTATTTCACTTTGTAGTGTATGATGATACATTCATAGACTAAACTTTTCAACCAAAAGTAAGATTATTAGAGCATCTCCAATGGTGATATCTCATTTTGAGTATCTCAAATCAAAAAAGTGATTTTTAATGTTTTTTTATGGTTTGAGATACTACTTAGAAATTGTAATGTAAAATGAATTCCAATGGTTGTATCTCATTTTGAGTATCTCAAATACAAAATCT
>OVBE01012575.1:0-12891 GCA_900406425.1 Iberis pinnata
CAGATTTGAATGCATTGTGGAAGTTGGAATTGGTCTGTGACGAACTTTGATGAGTATTTCTAACGTTTTTAAGTAGGATGAACTTAGGATTCCATTCTAGAACTAGTAACCAGGACATTAATATAACATGTGTTTGCAACATGTTTTGGTTCTGAGTTCCCACTTTCAAACCTCACTCACAGACTTCTGAATTACTTGCTTGAGGGCAAACAAGGATTTAGTTTGGGGGAGTTGATGACTCTGAATTTTCATGGATTTTACTTATCAACTAGCATCGATTCTGAGGTCTAAAAGCGTGCATACATCACATTTATGGACTTTTGCATAAGAATTTGCATATGCACACATTTTGGAGGGTTTTCAGGACTTTTAGGAGTTTTTGGGAAGGATTTGAGAAATTTAGGAAAAGCAGCACATAACGTTGAATGGAGTAGCACTTAGCACTCAGCATGGAATGGACTGAACTTACCTCAGAGTACTTGCAGGATAAATCCCAACACTATGCAAAATCGATCTCAGGCACTTCGGCGACGAAAAAGGATCGATCCCACTTAGCACCTTCGTGATCGATCCCAACACTATGCAGATCGATCCCACAACCACTCCAGATCGATCCCGCAACCACTTTAGATTGATCCCACAAGCCAGATCGATCCCCCCTTTCACTCTTTCAACGTTTTTGGTGAAGTCTCAAATGAAGCCAAGGAAGTGCACGAAGATGAAGCAGAACTAAGAAGAAAACAGATGATATAGATCCCACCAAGGTCTGGATCGATCTCGGGCACTCAATGCCAGGATCGATACCAACCTCAGACACACTTTCAACGCATCTCAGCTGGATCGATCCCAAGCAAGCATCCTTTAGTCCGGATCGATTGTGCACTCACCAACTCGAAGGCAAACACGCTCCAACCCGACCAACTCAAATCCAGATACCACCTGAAGCAAAGCCCAAGATCCAAGACAATGATTAGCATTTTATCTTTAGTGCGAATTAGGGCTTTTCTCTAAACACTATAAAAGCCCTAATTCGCCTCCATTTGCACAAGTTTTAGTTTTTCTTTCCTTTTTAGGTTTTTGTCTTAGGTTTTCATTTCTTAGTTTTGTTCTTGATGTTCTTGGTGTAAAAACCTTTTTTCTTTCAAGTCTTTAGTTAATCTACTGTTTTTACTTTGATTTCTCGCTTAGCTTTAGGTTGTTCTTTAGTTTGTGCATCTCTATTTTCGATTTAAGCCTTAACCTTCTATTTTAGCTTTATTGTTTCATTGTTGTTCTTCATTTTTGGTTTTGTGTTCTTGCTGTTTTTCCTAGATCTACATGTTTAGGTTCGAAGTTATGTTTGTTGTTTCAACTACTTCTACTCCCATGAGTAGTGAGTAGTCATCCAAGTTCCTGAGGATGGGGGTAGATAAGGGTTGATGTTCTGGGTTTGTTTACGCACCTAAGTTGTTTGTTTCTTAGATCCCTTCTGGCCCTCCTCAGCTTAATGCTGATTGCACTCCTACCCGGAAGGGACAGAGACCCGCCGTTAGGCCCTACAACACCGGAAGGTGAGTTATTGGAGGTGACNCCAGAGATTTGTTTCCCCTTCTTTGTGAATAGATGTGGGAAACAAGTTAGCTAGAGTAGTAGAGGTTAATGCCTGGTAGGTAGTCGTCGTCTATGACGACAGTTAAGTTTGTGATTGCTTTGCTTAAGATTGGTTGCCAAGACAATGGAATTGATTGTTAGTAGAGCTACTGTCTAGGGTTCAGCTCATTGTTTGAAGTATGTTAGGTACCTAGGTAGCCCAGGATGGATTCCCAAGTCAATTACCCTTTGTCCTCAGGAACGACTTTACCTTGATTGCACCTTTTACCCTTTCTTGCTTTTTCTCCGTTTTGCATCCAATAGTGTTTTAATCCCTTCTGTGTTTTTGTGCTTTTTACTTTCGTTGCACTTAGGACCTTTTAGCAACCACAACCCCTTTTAACATTGGCTTGACTTTAAAGCATCCAATACATCCACATTGCTTAGTACGCTCCCATTATGGATTGACAAAGCCCATCATCACCTATACTACAACGATGGGTTAATTGATAACCCAGGGACCCAAAATCCCTATTATCAAAACACACGACAGAGCCAGTGGAAACCACTCCAATGGTCGAGCACTAGCCCTCAAGATAATGAAACACGAACATTTTACGCACCATGATCACCGACTGCCACAAGTATGCTATGAAATACGAACAATGCCAGCGACACGCGACAACCAGCCATCAACCGATGGAGCTGCTTTGAACCTCTGTATCCCTATACCCCTCCATGCGGTGGGCGATGGACATTGTCGACCCCATGCCTTCTTGCGAAAGAAAATATCTCCAAGGAAACGGTCAAGTTGAACCAACAAACAAGACCATCTTTGGCGGTTTAAAAAATAGGCTTGAGAGAAGAAAGAGACAATGGGCTGACGAACTCGACGGTGTTCTTTGGTCGCACCGAACAACACCCCAAAGAGCGATGAACCAAGATTCCTTTTCTCTTGCACACGGAATAAGACCAATGGTCCCCTCCAAGGTCAACGTATACAGCTTAAGGAGACTTAAACTTCCCGACACCACCGATGTCAACAGCGCCAAGCTACACGACAGGCTAAACGAAACTGAAGAATTGCGCGATTAGGCATTACTCAAAATTCAAAACTATTAATAAGCTGCAGTCAGGTACTACAACAAGATCGTCAAAATAAGAAGATTCTCCCAAGGCGACCTGGTACTGGATCACATCTTCGAAAACACTAAGGAATATCACATAGGTAAGCTCGGCGTCAAGGGAAAGGATCCATACCAAATCATGAAAGTCATCAAGCCGGGTGTCTATCAGCTCGCCGACCTCAAAGGGATGATGCAGCCGAGATCATGGAACGCACATCATCTCAAACTCTACTACTACCAATTCAAGTATGGTTGTAACATAAACTATGAATGGCTTTATCCCTCTATCATGGGTAAGTAGGCAGCCCCAATAGAGTGCAGCTGTCAAAAAAAAGGGGGGGGGGGGGGAATANCATTATAAATTCAATTCAGTTTCACATATCAAATATCGCTCAAAAAACAGAACAAAACAAAGCCGAGCCTAAACTCGCTGAGCCCAACCTCGATAACAAAAACAAAGTCGAGTCCAAACTCACCGAGCCCAACCTCAAAAACATAAAAGCCGAGTCCAGTCTCGCAGCGAAATCCTGGCCAATTGATCGCTATGGGAATAAGGAACCACTAGGAAATGATACTTGCCCTCGAAAAGCCAAGTACCGTGCTTGCACTTTCTAAAGTACACCCGACCACATAATAAGTCGAGCCCATACTCGCAAGGTCTTCGCATACTTAGAATACAAAGGGGAAGCCGAAGTTAACGCAACTTCCCACCTTTGAGTTCAATCTCACCGAATTAACAGTCTAAACGACCAACCAAAAGACGAACAACTCGTTTCCAAAAGATACATTTCATTATAAGATGAGTTTTTCTTACATCGTCCTAACCAAAAATAAATAATAGACAAAGGGGGAAAAAGTAGAAAAAGGAGAACAACTAAAAAGGATTGGTTCACGCGTCAGGGTTTAGAGGAACCTCAGTTGTTCCTAGAGGCTAAATAGACGAAGCCTCGTCATCTACCGGTGGTGGAAGCTCGCAAGGAGGTACCAAAGGGCCACCCGACCATCGCATTAAGAATCGACTCTTTCTTGGAAAAATTCTCCTCTAGCGACTCGACCAAGACGTTTGGCACTGATCCTCAAAAGCCCTTCACCATATCGAAGAGCTCCTTCGACTTCTTGTAACAAGCGATCGACTCCTCCGTGTTTTGGACGTCCCTACTGTTTTCAAGGTACTAATGAATCCTAGCAAAACATTCGTCGACACCAGCTTTCCACGCCCTCTCAGCCTCCTCGACTTTCTCTCTCCCAACTTGGTCAAACTTCCTCTAGGGGTGAGACCTCTCTTTATTGCCATCATCATAAAAATTACTTATTGCGGCATTTTCCTCCAGCATCCTCTTAACCTTAGCCTTCAGCTCGACATTTCGAGAGGAGAAGCCTTCATTGTCAGCTTTGAGAGCCTCACACTCTGTCCTAGCAAGCTTCATCTGCTCTGTAGCTCTCTCTTCTAATGAAAATCCATCTTTGGCCTGTGCGTCGAGAGTCATTCGCAGCTGCACCAGAACCTTGACCTTCTCCTTGTCCTGAATATAAAGATCATGAAACTTGTCTCCATAATTTACCGTACGCAACATAGCTCGTGTACCTTTCGCACCTTCAGCTAGAACCACCAGAACATGTGGTTCCCCAACATCCCAGCCTATATATATATATAATAAGAAGGGCGTTATTAAAACAATATGAAACCAATCCCATTAGAATGAGACTACATGATACCTTGATGTAGGAACAAGAACAATCGTAGAAGATTTCAGCAGTCCTATCGTCGCTCTCATCCTCCACGGAAGAGCCTAGGAGGACCAATCAACGAACTAGGTCCCCACACACAGCAATATCATCATACATCCTCAGGATGTCATCATAGTTAAAATCGAAGGGTATCTTCTCAGCACCCTCTTCATAACACTCCTATGCACCGTGAGCATCTTCTTTCTCACCCTCCAACTCCACCTCATCTTGTCCCACATATTTCTCAAAATCAATGTGGTTGGAAACGGAACCCTCCTTATCCAAATTCCTTACAGCCAAGGACAAGAGTCGTCCTCAGCCTCTACGATAACAATCACCTTATGCGCTCTTTTCTGCGTCCTCAACTCCACAAAAGGCTTCATCTTTCTCATGGTAGGAGGCACCATGACCCTCTTCCCTGCAGCCTTCTCAGTCAAGGCCGACTGAACGGTGCCAAGTATAGTGGCATAGCATGGAAAGTGGACCTGACTGAGATGAGTAATACCACATTGTAAAAAAAAGTAGGAATAATAACAAAGTTTCAAATAGAGTAGATAGTGAATAAATAGAGAAGAAAATGAACAAAAACAACTCGCAACCCCTTTGTAATGTTTTTAGACTAGTCATTCGATGATAAAAGTCCCCTCTTTGTTCTCAAACCTAGCGTTTTTCAAATCAATGCAAAATTTTTATTCTCTTATCCGATTTGATTGAGTATAAATCAAATCTCAGAATTCTCCTATAACATATAAATTTGATTGTGAGATTAACCATCCCCAATATTTTGCGGGTATTTCTTGAGATTCAGCTGTAAGTCTGCAAACATGGAAAAACGATTAGAAACCTCACATAGAAGAAACAACAGCGAGGGCATCATGAAGCTCTACCAAATGACAGATTTCATCCCCTAGAATAATCGTAACCGCAGGCTGGAGCAGAAGCCTCATTAACCTTATCAAAAAAACATCGATGCTCCCACTCCTAGATCTTTTTCTTCACCCCGTCAGAAACTTGTGCTGAGTCTTAAATGTGACGTAGAAGAAGCCCGTGTCAACATTCACCTTGTCGACTGTCCTAGGACTGTGACAAATCCGCGTCACTTCCTCAAAAACTTCCCACAAAAATCGACTTCGACCTCAGCAGCCAGCACAAGAATCCCCACTAGGTTGTGTGTCGAAGAGATTTCATTTTGAGATATGGCATTTTGCGCTTCGCACAGTACGCAATGAAAACTTTGGGGGTGGGAACCATAGATCTGCCTTGAGGAAGTAATCCTCGAACACAGAGAAGTAACCAGGTGGAGGGTTCCATGGCCTTTCTTGAGGACCCTGAATTCTGAATACTAGGTTGGGATCATCGAAATCACACTTCTTCGCCAGTTTGACAAGTCTTGCCTCGTTCATAATGGAGGGCATCACCCCGATTATTCTGTCGGCTTTAGAGACGATGACTCAGAAGAGCAAGCCTTGTCTGAACGAGGTACAAATGGTTAGATTGCAGGATCATGGAAGTCGCATGCAGCATTCTCATCTCGACGAAATACTTCATCGCCTAAGGTCTCGTTTACATCGTCTTGCTGCCTAGTGAGTAACCTCTTCCTCACGGCTAGCAGGACCAAATCCACTGATTCTTCTGAGGGAGAAGAACCTCGATTCGTCTGCTGATTTCCTACCTTAACCATCGCCTTGGCATAACTCCCTTTTCGTCCTGCCGAGTCGGATGACATACTCGTCGTAGGGCCAGAAGCCGGGTTTGAGCAACAAGCAGATGGTTGCTTAGAACTAACAAATGCAGATACCGTCAAGACCCCCGACTCACCGGCAGAAGATTCGACCCTGTGGCTCGACAAGCTGTCATCTGAACCAATAGTACCACTATCAAGCACGATATTTATTAAATCGCAGGCCATCACTTTGGAGAAAGCTAACCAGCAACGGCTAAAAGGAATAAACTAGAGAGAGATAAGAGAGAAGGGAGAGCGAAAAATACCTTTTGTTTGGTGATGCGAAATGAAACATCACAGAAGAATAAGGGCATATATAGAGACATGACCGGGAGGCAAAGCGTCCCAAGTAAGATTCAACGAGAGGAGAAACGACAACTATGGAAGATGACTGGGAGACAAAACAACACCTAGAGAGATGACCGGATGGCAAAAGCTTCTTCACAAAGCTACTTCCCTCGAGATATGAGTCGACCGTTGTAGATATTTCTTCGACCCCAGAACGCGCCTCTACACACTATGGTTCTCTCAAAGGGATGACCTAGCCCATTAGGCCTTAAGGGCTATGTTCACCGAACCCGCAAACATAATGGCTTCGTCGAACTGGGGGGGGGAGACTTATTGTAGGATATGGGCTGTGCTCAGGCCCAATGAGTTAAAGGCCCGCTCCAGAACCCCATTCTGAAGGTGACGAGGTTGGCGAAGGCGCCGAGGGAACAATGAGTCTAGTCCATATGGCCCTGAGAAACACTGACCTATAAACCAACTCGCCGGTCTACGAGACATGATCCCTCCTGCCCTATGTAGCCGAATGATGACTAAAAAGCATTATAAAAGGAAGAAGAGAAGTTAGAGAAAGAATCTTACGCCTTTAAACTTTTTATTCCTAGTGATCTCGTCGGATCAGTCGATGACCTCACCTCCCTTGTAACTATCCTTTCAAATATGAACCCAAATCAAGGGAGATCTTCACCCTAGATCCAACAATGGCTAAAGATTCATATTGTAATCATGATGGGACCGATTAGGAATCGCAACAGTCTTAGGTAATCCTTAAATTCATGGACGAGCTGATCCAATGAATTTTATTCGACCGATCAACTCTTACCTGACTAAATAATCTAGGGGCTAACTATTTTTTCTCGACTTCGCCCATGCGAGGTCCAAAAGTTTGATGGTTAAATTTTTTCCCTGTAAACAAAAGAAGGTCCAATCGAGCTTAGAAGGTGGGATTAAAATGCCTAGATACAAAATAAGTGGTGACGTCGATGAACGGAGCACAGGAGAATACTTAACCACGTATAATGGCATAGCATGGAAAGTGGACCTGACTGAGATGAGTAATACCAGACCGTAAAAGAAGTAGGAATAATACCAAATTTTCAAATAGAGTAGATAGTGAATAAATAGAGAAGAAAATGTGACAAAAAGAAGATAAATTTTACGATCCAAGAGATCACAAACCTTTTGTAATGTTTTTAGACTAGTCTTTTGATAATAAAACTCCCCTTTTTGTTCTCAAACCTATAGTTATTCAAATCAATGCAACCATTTTATTATCTTATCCAATTTGATAGAATATCACCAGAAGAAAACAACCAAAACGTGACGGACAAATCCGTCACGAATGGCCGATCCTTACAAATTGGTGACGAATTTGGTCTGTCAGGATTAGATGGTCAGTAATTGAATACCGTCACAAATCCGTCAAGAATTCACAAATCCGTCAAGAATTCATGACGGATTCTTGACAGATATACTAATGGGTTATTTCTTGACGGATCCTATATTTTTAAATAAAAAATAATTTTATTACTAATTGATTTATTTAATAAATAATAATAATATATCGTGTTGCATATTTCTCCTCCTCCCAAACGGAACCCCTCGATCGAGACGATCCAGGGGAACAGTAAGAGGCCATGTTCCCGAGCCCTAACATGCGCCCCTTCTGTTTCTTCGTAACATGCAAGAAACAAAAAAGAAAACAATATGTTAAATTATGATTTAAAATGTAATTAACATATTACCTACATGAGACGCAATCTCGTACTGGGTATCAAGCGAGAGTGCATCGCTATCAATAGACTCCTGAGATGCCCGCTCCTAGATATGTCATCGTGTCGTCTGGACAGCCTCGCGAACAACCAGATCTTGTATCTGACCCGTTGTCTTCTTCGTGTGCATGTCCTCCATAAGCTCGATCGTCCCTGGTCGAGCATATCCTCACAATTAGTAAGGATATACATATGTAAATGGTTCCACTCCTCGGATGTAAGTCGGCGACTCTTACCCTTCGCGCTAAGTCGTCCAATTTGTTGAAACATGCTTGGAACATAAGTTGGGTACATCGCATGTTCTCCATCGTCGTCATATCCACTTGTTCTACGACTTTTTGTCAGAACATCTTTTGGAAAGTAATATTGTGTGAGATTTTCAGATTCTTTATTGATGATTTGCGCCACAATAGAACCCTCGAATCTGTTTAGATTTTTCACCTTTTTCTTCAAGTGGAACATGTACCTCTCAAAGGGGGTACATCCACCAATATTGGACCATTCCACCAAGTGATGCTTCACGTGGAAGGTGAATCTTGAGATGTTCCATGACGTCGAAGAAAGATGGTGGGAAATTCTTCTCCAAGTCGCAAAGGATCATTGGTATGTTCGCATGTAATGTTGCAATACCATCAACTATAAGTGTCATCTTGCGAAGATCACGGAAGAATGCCCCAACCGCTGTTAATGAAAATAAAACATGTAAGTAATCAATGATTAAAACATTAAAGTAAATTGTACACAAATTATTACATTAATACCTGCAATGGATTTGTGAACATCTTTCGGCAAGAGATTCTCAAATGCAAATGGAAGAAGGCGTTGCATCACCACATGGCAATCATGGCTCTTCATTCCAATGAAATTTCCTTCTCCGATATCAACACAATTCCTCATATTAGAAGCGTACCCATCAGGGAATTTGACCCTATGAATAATCTAGTCAAAGCACTCAGCCTTTTATTCTTCGATAGTCTAAATGTTGGATCAACATCCATCGGGGTTGGACATTTAGAACTGTGTTCATTATGTTGTCAAAGAATTTCTTCTCCACATGCATCACATCTATGTTATGCCTCAACAAATGTGTTGTCCAATATGGAAAATCCCAGAATATGTTTTTCTTGTGCCAGTTATGATTTATACATGTATACTCAACATTTGCATGACCATTCCCACCAACATTTGCATCATTCGTCATAATATCATCATGATCTTCCATTTGTCCTAATAGATATATGCCATCTAATTCAGATGTTGACCGTCAACACATCTCTTCTTCGTGAATAATGTAGTTGATCGACGATATGGATGACTCGGGGGAAAAATCTTCGGTGACAATCAAACCAACATGTTTTTCTTCCATTACTCAGCTGGAAGTAATTAGTGTTATCTGCACAATATGGACATGCTAGTTTCCTATGAGTTGTCCACCCTAATAACATGCCATACGCTGGGGAATCACTTATAGTCCACATAAAAAACCGCACGCATCCTAAAAATTTATTGTAAAGACATGTCAAACGCTTGCTCCCCATGTTTTCATAATGTCAACAACTCATGTATCAGTTGTTGCAAAAACACGTCAAGTGATCGTTTCGGATGTTCCGGCCCTGGTACAAGAACAAAGAGAAATATAAACTCTCGGTTCATACACAAAGATGGTGGAAAATTGTATGATGTCACGATGACTGGCCATAGAGAATACTGTCTACCGTGCTTCCCGAATGGGCTGAATCCATCTATACTTAATTCGAGATAAACGTTTCTTGGCTCGCATGAAAAATCTGGATAAGTAAATTGAAAATGCCGCAAAGCTCTGCATCAAAAGGATGTGTAATCTCTCCATCAAATTTATGCTCAACATGCCATCTTATTACCGCAATTTTTCTCTCAGACTGATACAACCTCTCCAACCTATCTGTTAGCGGCAAATACCACATTCTCTTGTAAGGCACTGAAACTCTACCGCTTGTATCCTTATACTTTGGTTTGCGACAATATCAACACCTCGTTCGGGTGTCGTCACATCTCCAATAGATTATATAATTATCGATGCACACGTCTATAACATGATACGACAATCTAAGCTCCTACACAAATTTATGAATCTCGTAATATGAACCTGGAGCATTGTTATGCTCTGGCAAGATATCTCTCACAAACTTGGCTATTGCGTCAACTGCATCCTCAGGCAAGTTATAATATGTCTTTATACCCATTGACCTACTAGAAAATGATAAAGGTGAATGACCATCTCTACATCCACTATATAATGGTTGATTCGCTAAGTCTATCATATCAGAAAACCGTCGTGCTTCTAAATTTGGTTCTTCGTACGAACCCTGATCCGTCTCTATATTTTCTCTATAAACATCATTAACCATTTGAACCGTAGGTGCACCATAATCTAAATCCGTTCTAGGTTCCTATATCCTATCGGCCAGTGGTTCGCTACCGCTAGTACTAGCAATAAGATCAGGTCGTTCGCTACCACTACTACTAGAAACAATATCATGTCGTTCGCCATGCAAATACCAAATGTTATAATTCGGCATAAAACCATTCATAGACAAGTGATTCCAAACCATATCTACCCTAATATTATTAGAATTCTGACAAATAGAGCATGAACATATTAACTTACAATTGCGTTGTGCCCGAGGTTGTCGACATGATAATTCCATGAATTCCATAACACCACGCGAATACTCGTCGTTCAAAAGGTTCATATCTGGATCCATTTTTTCACGATCCATCCATGATCAAAAATGAGGAGGAGTAGACAATTTTTTGTAAAATATATATTGTGAATGTGTGAATAATGAAGGTGGGGAGGTATGATTTTATAGACTTGTTGTCACGAAATCCTGACAGATTAATCCGTCATGGTTTAAGAATATAACTATTGGCAACGGTTATATTAACGGATATGTTGTTAGGCCGATTTCCTGACGCATTTTGTCACGTATTCCTAACGGGCATGTCCGTCAGGAATTTTGCCGACGAATAAAAATCCGTCAGGTTCCGTCATAAAATCCTGACGGATCGTAATCCGTCAGGCCCTCCGGTCACTTTTGCCGAAGTTTTCTTGTAGTATAAATGAAATCTAAGAATTCTCTTATAACATATAAATTTGATTGTGAGATTAACCATCCACAATATTTTGAAATGACTTCTTAGATAATAATATAGGGAAAAAAAAGTTTATGTGTTCTTTAAAAAAATGAAAACATTTTCCGAAATCCAATTTTTTGGATTACTTATTTAAAACACTACTTACAAATTAATTATTCTTGATATTTTATGTAGTAGATTTTTAGTGATTAAAAATATTTTACTTGAGATTATCAGTTATAAGTATAATAATTCACATCTCATAATTTTTTGTGAAACTTTATAGATTTTTTAAAACAAAGTACAATAAGGTGTCTAATTCACATAAAAAAACTACAAATTTAAATTTTTTTTTTTTAAAACACTACTATATAGTGAATATGAAAATGATATCTAATAAAATATTAGAACGAAATATATGTTATATATATAAATATATTTATCAAACCACTAATAAAAATAAAAATTGTAAAATGAAATAACAAAATATAAAATTAAACAAAATATAAAACATAAAATTTCACACAATATAATATAACTTGAAACTAGAAAATTTTATTTTGCTAAAAAGATAATAGTACATTCTATTCAAAACGATGAAGACTCATTTGTAATTGTTCACATATGTTTGAAAAAATTGTTTTCATTAATAAATACATATGTGTTATAATAAACTAGAGATAACTTTAATAATTATCGTAAACTTTAAATATAAAAACAACAAAAATATTATACCCGGGAATTTCTTTGGATCTGATAACTAAGAGAGAGGAAGCTAGAGAGAGAGTATTATAAAAGAGAGAATGAATTCAAGCGTATTACAGCGTTCGTTCGTAAACGTATATATAGAAAAATTATTAGGAGTTACTGTGCGTGCATAGTGACGATGAGGTCCACATGTTTATATAAAACGTCATTGCTTACGTACGTATATATTTATATATACATTTATAACACTCCCCCTTGGACAACAGTGTCACTATCATGTCTTGCATTACGTCTTTGTTGCCTCGTTAAAAACCATCTTAGGAAAACTCATTTGGAAAAACCATAGTAAGGTAAAAGAGTACAACTGCGTAAGCTCCCCCTTGAACAAATATGTCATCGTCTCAAAGGTCTTGTTGACGATGCATTCCGATATTAAAAACATGTTTTCTGAATGTCGAAGTTGGTAAAGACTTTGTGAAGAGATCTGCAGCGTT
Source organism: Iberis pinnata (assembly GCA_900406425.1). Taxonomy (NCBI): domain Eukaryota; kingdom Viridiplantae; phylum Streptophyta; class Magnoliopsida; order Brassicales; family Brassicaceae; genus Iberis; species Iberis pinnata. Next base: position 12,524 of record OVBE01012575.1, read on the forward strand.
TTGGGAAGATTGAATATATCTTACTTCAATCTCTTTGTTCTTCTCGAGCTCTTGAGTATATGAAAAGAACTTTGGAGGTATATGTTTAGTTCTATCACTTTTGATATATCCTTCTTTGATTTGAGCAACACATGTTGCGTTATCTTCATACAAAACTGTTGGTTCCTCATTGCTCTTGATTCCACTGCTCGTTCTAATGTGTCGACTGATCGATCTGAGCCATGCACATTCTCTGCTCGCTTCATGAAGAGCAATGATTTTGGCATGATTCTAAGAAATAGCCACAAGTGTTTGTTTTTGAGAACGCCAAGAAATAGCAGTGCCTCCGATCGTGAAAACGTATCCTGTTTGGGATCGAGCTTTATGTG
>OVBE01012577.1:0-13290 GCA_900406425.1 Iberis pinnata
ACAACATGCTTCAGAAGACAAATGATCATGCAATTTACATTCCAAGTATGGTGCAACTTTACTTCAGACTAAATCAGGATGCATTAGACAACCAACAACCAGGGCTTTGATACTTTTTGAGAAAACAACATACTTACAAGGTTGCTAACATCCTAGTTTCCTATGCATAAGCAACTATATAAAGTTTTTACATCGTATATGCAATTACATGATATGTAACTACAATGACACTCTGTTTTTGTGGAAAAAAAAATTTCGAAAATTTTTCAGATTTTTTATGATTTTTCTATGCTTTAAATGCTATGCATGATTGGAGATGAATGAACAAACATAAAAGTTTCATTAAATGATAGGTCCCCTGAATCCTCCCCCAAACCTGAATTACACAGTATCTTGTGTAACCCAAATTCGCAGGAAAACTTAGGGGAGGGACAAGGAACTGAAAGCTGCTTGACTCCTTCTGAAAGCCGCGGTGATGCTTTTGGCTGATTGTTTAGGCATGGTAAATGTTGTTCCTGAAAAATGAAAACAGACAATTCCAGAAAAATCAGTAACTTTTCTGCAAAATTAGGGTGACAAGCCTTAGAGTGACCTAACTCTTGTAAAGTAAAACGAACTCAAGCAACACACCATTTTCATACATAATCCCTAACATCACATTTTCTCATCCCTTAAGATTTTCAACAGAATTCGAGTTTACTTGGTTATAAAACAAGGTAAGCACAACTTTTAGAGGAGGAAACCCGAATTTTAAAGAAAGGACAACCCATAAATAAATTCCAGGAACCGGAAATTTTAGAAGTTCAGGAAAATCGAAAATTTCAGAATTTCAGGAAAATCAAAAATTTTAGAAAACCAAAAATTTCAGAAGTTCTGGAAAACCGAAAGTTTCAGAAGTTCATGATAAAGTTGATGTGTGGGATTGGACTTTTTTTCCAGATTTGATCAAATGGTGGCTTTATCATAATATTGTTACTTGGTTTGATCTATCAAGATTAGGTTATTCGCGTCTAGATCTCACGATCTTGTGCCTCGAAGAGAATGTTGCGGCTTGGCTCAATCAAAACGCCTTGGTGGCTTGATGAGGATTTTGTGGGACGATCACAAGCAAATACGCGGCTCGATGACGCATGGTCGTGGCTCGATCACTTCATTTTCGGCTCGACGTGGAGGTGATCTGGTGGCTCAATCAGGGAGTTGTTGTGGCTCGATCAGAGCTGGTTCCCGTGGCTCGACGTAGTATTGACCCGGCTCGATGTCAATTTGCTTCATGATGGCTTTATCCGTTTCATTTGGCTCGATGAGAAGAGGAAATTTGGCTCAATCAAGCTGGTGAAGATGTTGGCTCGATGTGATTTCTTGCATGGCTTGACCAAATCACGGCATGGCTCGATCACGACGTGGAAAATGCAGCTCAATCACTTCACGTCGGGAAATGAATTTCATGGTTCGATCAAGTTTGATCCGGATTGATCAAATTTTTGTTGGGTTGATCAAAAACTTGAGTTAATTATGTGTTCTCCTTTTCTCTTTTTCAAATTTCCAAGACATGACCCCAAGGTACCTAAAAGACAAAAACCAAATAAATGCTTAAATGCATTAAAAGAAGAATTAAACATAAATTGAAAATTTTATATGTACAAGGATAAACATGGGACTTCCTCCCAAGTGAGCTTGTTTAAAGTCACTAAGCTTGACTTCCTGTTTTAAAATTAATGTCCCTGAGACAGTCCTCCATGGAGAACTGAGGTCCTTTCACCAGGTTTTCTTTCTGGTCTCATCCAACTACCCTGGTTCTGGTTAACTTCGTGGTGCATTTTCAACTTCTCATCAGGTTCCACTACAAGCGTGATTGCTCCATCTGATAGAATCTCTTTGATTATGAAGCTCTTGAGGTATTTTGGGTTTGCATTCCCTTGATAGTGCTTGAGCATTGGGTTGAACAGAACCACTTGTTCACCCTTNTCTTCTTGAGGTTCGTTGTTGGAGTTTGAAACTCAAAACTGTTTTCAGAGAAGGCTATGCCCGAAGTGGGCTTCTAAGGTGGGATGTGCACAAGTTGGTGCTTGAGTTTGGAATTTCCTCCTTCTGAAATGGGAAGTTTTCTCTGGTTAGTTGTTACCCCTAGTTTTCCGGTTTCATCTACCTCTGAAGGAACTCCTGCATCTGGTTCCTTGACAACCCTAGATGCTTCTGTATGCTCTGAAATCATGTTTGGATCCTTCATAAACTCATATTCCAGTGAATCACTGCTTGAGTACCCGTCCTCATGATTATCCTCATTCAACTCCTTGATAGAGAATAACTGACATTGGATTGTAGGCTTCTTTGTCTTGTCCTTGATGTTGAAGATCATCTTTGGACCATTCCCTATGTTCAACCTGATATTGCCTTTCTTAACGTTGATAATAGCTCCAATCGTGGCTAAGAATGATCTTCCCAAGATCAGTGGATCCTTTAGTTCCTTGTCCATATCCAACACCACAAAGTCTGTGGGTATCTCTACACTCCCAATCTTGATGGGTAAATTGTCAAGAGTACCAATAGGATGCCTAATGGATCTATCTGCCAAAATTAGAGATATGTTGGATGCTTTATATTCATTAAACCCCATCTTATTGGCAATAAAGAGAGGCATCAAGTTGATGGATGCTCCTAAATCACATAAACATTTGTTGAAAGTCAAGGGACCTAATGAGCATGGTAGTGTGAATGAGCCAGGGTATTTTTGTTTCTCTGCTATTATGGCATTGCACTCATCATTTGGTACCAACACTCCTTGAGATTTACCCTCCTTAATGGGTTTATCAAAGATTTCTGGGTATTTTGCCATTATCTCCTTCTTGAACCGTGATGGGAACGAAAACCTTGGAATATAAGGTGGTGGGACGCAAGGTATTTCCTTCTCCTTTGAAACAGATATCTTATCATCAAGAACACGCTTGACTCTGACAGCTGACTATGGTTTCGTCCATGTCAAGGAATCAGGAGAAGTTTTTGCATAATCTGCATTTCCAGCTTTATTTGAGCTCAAATCCCCCCAAACTTGAGCAACACTGTCCTTAGTGATGTGAGGAGGAAAAGTGTGAGAAGAAAGGTCATGGGTACTCCCCAAGAAGATGGCATTGACATGTGCATACTCCTTTGGGTATTGAATTGACTTTTCAGGAAGTTGGTCATTTGTGGTAAGAGCAGAAGAAGAAGTGGAAGCAGACTTGTTTTCCAAAGCAGTGACTCTCAAGTTTAAGACTTCAATCTTGGCATAGATGGCGTTGAATGAGGAGTCCATCTTGTTTTTAAGTTCACCCAACTTCTTAGATGTTTCCATTGCAGCGTTTTCCTGTCCTTGAAGAATTTGTTGTAACATTGCTTCAATGTTGGAAGGTAGAGGATGAGGTTGGTTAGGGATGAAACCAGGAGGTGCTCCTCCTTGTTGATGTTGTTAGAACCCATTCGGAGCTTGTTGCCTAGGTGCAAAACCTTGGTTCTGTTGTTGACCAAAGTTGATGAAGGGTTTATCCTGTTGTTGCTGTTGAGGAGGATAGACCTGGTTGGGGTTGCTGTAGTTAACGAACCCTTTGTTGTAGCTGTCTTGGTTCTGAATGTAGATAATCTCCTCTTGTTGAGCAGTCAACCCACCTTGGATCTGAACTTGCTCTTCCTCATTTATGAAGTGCACTTGATGTTGTTGTCTAAGAAGTATCTTATCCAACTTGTCATTCAGAGCTTTGATGTCCCTCCTTTTTTTGTCAGCAGAATCAGTGCTGCCCTGTGGAGTGTGATCATAGCCGTCAATGTAGTTTCCATCGGATTGTGCTAAGTTCTCCACTAGCCCCCAACCATCATTAATAGCTTGGTTCAGGAAGCTCCCATTGCTTGCTGTATCAAGTAACATTATGATCCTGGGGAGTGCTCCTCTATAGAGAGTACTAAGGAGGGAGGCATTGCTGAACCCATGATATGGGCATTGCAACATGTACCCTTTGAACCGCTCCCAAGCTTCACAAAATGTCTCAACATTCCTCTGGGAAAAACCAGATATATCATTGCGAAGTTGAGCTGTTCTTGAGTTTGAGAAGAATTTTGCAAGAAATGTCGTCTTGCAGTCATTCCACGAGGTGATGGAATTTTGAGGAAGGGATTTTTCCCATTGGCGAGCTTTGTCACCCAAAGAGAAGGGAAAGAGACGTAACTTGAATGCGTCCTCACTCACACCATTAATCTTGGTGAGACTGCAGAATCTGTCAAACTCGTCCAGGTGGTCGAGGGGATCCTCAATTGGTAAGCCATGGAACTTATTCCCCTGAAGCATAGCTATCAAGCTGTGCTTGATCTCGAAATTGTTGTTCTGTATAGCAGGCGGGTTGATTCCATAGCATTTTGTGTGAATGTTCGGGCTATCACCTGAACCAATGGTGTGCTGGTTAATGATCTTCATGTGTAAGTAAAACACCTGAAATGCACTAACAAGGAGAAAAAAAAAATCAGTAAAGTAAAAGAAAGTAAACTTGATCTCAATAGATCCAAAATCCAGAATGTAACAACTAAAGTATCCAATTGGCAACCGCCAAATTGATAGTAGGATTTTTCTTGGTTTTCAATTCCTATTACACTATCATGCCATTTTAGTATAATATGTATCAATCCAAATGGGTGCAGACATTAACCACTCTAGATGCAGATGGATTATATTAATTCAAGCCAAGCGAGAAAATTGGGTTTTTATCTAACAAGCCCTAAACAAACAAAAGATGCAGAAAATAAACAAGACATGAAAGATGACATACATAAAGAAAACTAAGGAAAGCAGCAAGTGAAGTAAAAACAGGGAAGAAAATGAGGGTAAACTGCAATCAAAAGGAGAAACAGTTCCTGAGGACAAAGGTTACTGACTGGAGATCCTTCCTGGTTTCCCTAAATACATAACATACCTCAAACAATGAGCTAATCCCTAGACAGCAGATTCATATGCAACCAATTCCAATCTCTTGGTAAATGGTCTCAAGCAAAGCAATCACCAGACCTAATTCTCATTAACGGTACATTACTAAGCAGGCATGAGCAACCAATCTACCAAAGCCAATAAGCACCCTAAACATCTAATCTCTTAGGCTAGGATATGCGAATCTTTGAAATCACTATGTTCAGACATTTCATCAGACACCTTTTGAGTGCGGAAATGCCCAAGTTCAGATTTCAAATGATCACAAGGAAACCAGCATGAAGAACAGTGAAACAGAAGGGATCTAAAGACAAACAACTTAGGCATCTAGGAAAATCAGGAAATCAACATCAGTCTACCCCATCCTCAGGAACCTAGGGAACCTACTCACTACACATGGTGGGTATGAAAACAAAGAAACAAGGAAACGAAAATACTAAGCAGAACATCATGATCAAAAGTCAAGGTATGAAGATTAGCAAGAACACTAAGCTGAAAACGTGATTAACAAAACGAAAACCCTAAGATGCAGAAGATGAAGATGATGAACAATAAGAACACAAACCCAGAAAAATAGAGCAGCAATGAAACAGTAATAAACCCAGAAATAATGATCAAGGCAAAAACGAGATTAAGATGGAAAAAAGAAAATCAACATGCACCAGATAGATCACAACCTTAAACTAAACAAGATAATGAAGAAATCAGAAGTAAAACAAGACTTTTATAAGAAATCAGAGGTTTATCACCAAGAACATTCAAGGGAAAATAAAGAGAAAAAAAACCTAGAAAGAAACCTTAAAATGGCAAAAAAATAAAGCTTAGTCCAAAAAGAGGCGTTTTTAGGGCTTATATAGTATTTCAGAAAAGCCCTAAAAACGCTAAAAGACAAATGTCTAAAAATCCCTAATGATTCTTCTTAACACAAAACTGGGTCATCTTGGTTTAGGTCACCGGGTCGTAATGAAGACAGCTTGATGTGGTCGAGGCGCTTGATCGAGGTGGAAATGTTACTTAGTCAAAATCCGACTTGAGTAATAAAGATTTGGCTTGCATGACACAGTGGCTCGACGTGGTGGTGGCTCGATGATGTGAAGGAAGAGTGGCTCGACATCGTGAAGAAAGAGTGGCTCGACGTCGTGAAGAAAGAGTGGCTCGACGTCGTGAAGAAAGATTGGCTCGACATCGTGAAGAAGAGTGGCTCGACGTACATGGCTTGATGGCTGGTCGAGCTATGCGAAGTGGAGCTGAGGTGGCTCGACGTGGGCAATGCATGACCGAGACATTTGCCTTAGGTACAACATGAGTTTTGGTCAAATCCGACTTGAGCTAACATTGAGTTGATTCTATTCCGTGCATTTTCCTTTCCTTCTCCAAATTTGCCTTAACGTTATGGAAACTCCTAAAAGCCCTGAAAAATCTCCAAAATGCATATGTATGCAAGTGCTAATGCAGAATTTCCTGAAGATGCAAACTTACTACTAAAGTTCTATAAATGCAACATGTTTACACCTAAATGATCTTAAAATAACAGTAAATGGCTTCTAAAAACCACTAAAATGCAGAGACATCAACGTGTCAAACCCTAATCTCAGGAAAGTCATCTTCTCCTTCAGGCGATTATTCAGTCGGCCACCGTCTCCTAGATCGGCCGGAAAAATGAAGCACAACATCAGAAAATTAACCTTCCCGGGAAGAAACGGGAAAACTCCATGCTTTAAGGCTCTTTAAAAACTTCCTCGCGCGCCTCATTGTCCATGTCGAGAGGAAAGCACATTGTCAAGCATCCAGAGACCTCAAGAACTTACTTTTATATAATAGAATAGATTATCTTTCTATTGAACAAATTTGATATTTACGAATTAGCTCAACTCTTACAACAAATTAATAAAAACATTATACAAAACTTTAGACTGACAAATCTCGATTAAATCTGAACAAAAGTAAAATCCTTATTCAACCAGTAAGTTTTGGAACCATCAATTAGTTGAAAAAGGTTTCTAGCAAAAAATTGCACACCACTAATAATGGTTAAGCATATACTACCTAGACATACCGGTCTAGATCTAATCTTTATAAACCTAAACAATGAGACAAGAGTCACAAGACATGAAAGAACTCTAAAAATGGTTACACAATTAAATAAAGAATTGACAGCCATTTTCTCAATAGCCAACCAAAGTGGCTTATCTCTTACCTTACTCAGTCCAGTCTTTGGTTTTGTACCATAAAAAAGGCTTATAACGTTTAGGGTTGGTACAAAGACAGCACTCAGTGAAGCAGACCCATCTCTGTATTATGACTTTAGACTTGTCAACCCTAATCTTCTATACAATATACCACATGAACTGATCAAAATTGGGTTCTGATAGACAAAGAGTCCAGGTTAATAAGATGCTGTTCTTTAGAGAAAATATTAGTCTTAGTGTGGATAGCTGATGAAAAACATTGTGTAGTTCATGAATCATTTTCAATAAATCCTACCAATCGCAAAATATATTGGACAAGGTTCAACATTCCGATAGTAGTTAGTCCAATTAAATTCAAATCATGGCTTATTGGAATTCAAGTAGATGTCTTATTACAATAGTTAGTTTTTTTTTTTTTTTTTTTTANTTTTTTTTGTCACATTAATATCTGGACCACAATGGGCCGACCCAGTAACACATACTCCATAAATAGAAGAAAATGCACTCGATATGCGAGTGGCCAGGTTCGATCCCTGATCTGATAACTAGGCAGCAGAAACGACACACCACTAGGCCACTTGCTCCTTGTTATTACAATAGTTAGTTATTGAGAGTTGTTAAAGGTATTATCAAATGCTAATTTTAAGTTTATAAGCTACACCAAACTTATAACATTAAGAACTAGAGGGCATATCAGGAAAATAAAATTGTTACGTGATTGGATCTATGGCTCCCAATTTCCTCTTCGCTGTCCTTTCAAATAATCATCGCATAATTCCATTGTCCACCAAATATTTTAAATTAAGTTTCAAATAATGTTCTCTTGCAACTATTTGTGCGACTCCACCAAACTATATTTCATAAAACTCCAATATTAAATCATAGACACTAAGACACATGCATATAATAATGGTATTCCAAGTGGCGGTACAGTACTATTCGTACATTTGATAAGAGAGCTGGTATATACGTATGTACGTATTGATAAATGATACTGAAATGATATTGAAATCATAAATTTTACTAAAAATAAACCAAATAAAGAACCAAAACCTGTTAAATTACTATACTCCCTTTTTAACGCATTATTGAACATTTTGACCGTATTAAACTGTTCCCGTGTATAGGTCTGTCCATTTGGATTGGTTAACTCGATCTGCCATATATCCGATTTGTATTTACGGATAAGAGTTGGGTATCAGTAATAATAATTATCCGTTTGGATAAAAAAAAAAAAATTTAAAACGGATAAAGGTCGCGTAAGGATCGGATAAGAGTAATTATCTCGGTACCCGAATTATCCGTTTACATAACTAAATTTATAAAATTATTTCAAAACTTAACTATAATGATAGTAATTTTCTAAATAAATTAAATATTGCATTATAATAAATATATGATTTAATAAACGTTAAAAAACTTACATAATCAATTATTTTATGTCATATTTTCAATTTTTGTTAGTATTTTATTCAACTTTCTAAAACTTTTTTTTGTAAAAATATAATATTATAATCAAATATTATACTATTTTAAAACTTTAATACACATATGAGTCAAATTTATATAATATATTACAAATTCAGTATAAACGAGTATTGATTTCAACTACCTGACCCGACTCTTATCCGAACTGTACCTGCCATTATCCGACCCATAATTTTATAGGTATGCTTTAGGTATTAATTTCTCATATCCGAATTACCTATACTCGACCCGTACCTACTATTATCCCATTATCCAAAATGAACATCCTACCCGTGTATGTCTATTTCACACCAACAAATTTACTTATGTGGCCACAAGCATTCAAATTTATACACAGTTGTTACTTTAAAGTCGTTGAAGAGGTTACAGATAAATAAAAGATACCATTGTTATATTCTACAAATAAATGTCATGCAATTCCTTTTTGTAAAGAAAAATGTTGTAGAAACATTTAGGAAAATATAATACTATTTATCATTCTAATCAAGTTTAGATTTAAAAAAAAAAACATTTAGAAAAGCATGTAGAAGATGCAAATGTTTTTCTTTCTATACTTTTGGAATGACCATTTTCAAGGTGATGATTTTTTTAGGTGTGATAATCATTAAATCACAACCATTTAATTAAATTAACGTAATTGTCAGAAACAACGAACATAATAAGCAATGTCAATGACAACTAGCTAGCCTCAAAATAATTATGAAAAGATATTAAAAAGTGAAAATGAAGATATACATAATAATAAAACATAACAAGTAATGGAAATCCAATAAAAGTCAAAATATAGAGTAACAAATGAACCGACGTATACGACAATATTTTTTATAAGAATGCAAGGCCGAAGAACGGATTAAACTAATAAGGGGAATGATAAGTATAAAAAAATTAAGAGAAGCAACTACTTAATAAAGCAAATTATATCAAGATAAGAGATAAATAAACAAAGATAGTAAACCACACCGTAAATATATATGATTGACACATATTTTCCATAGTAAACATAAATACATAATAGCCATGTTCGTTTGCCAGTCGCTAGCGGCAGCGATTAGCTGCAGCTGTTATCAGTCGCTGGTTATGTTCGTTTGTCAGTCGCTAGCGGCAGCAATTAGCAGTCGCTGAATTTATTTTGAAACGCTAAAAAATTTAGCGGCTAAAATTTTTAATCGCTAGTCGCAGCGACTAATCGCTGAATGGCTCTGTTCGTTTGCCTGTCGCTAACGGCAACGATTAAAATTGTGTTCGTTTGTCAGTCGTTGGACCAGCGATTAATCACAGCGATTAATCGCAGCGACTAATCGTGCGACCAACAATTAAAAATTTTAGCCGCCAAATTTTCTAGCGTTTCAAAATAGATTCAGCGACTGCTAATCACTGCCGTTAGAGACTGACAAACGAACATAACCAGCGACTGCTAACAGCTGCAATTAATTGCTGTCGCTAATTGCTGTCGCTAGCTATTGACAAACGAACGAATGTATACAATAAATGATTAAAAAAACCAACTTAAGTAGTAAGTACATGTAACGTGTACCGTGAATGCTTTTTCCTTTACTGCATGGAGAAGACAAAAACAAAACATAAAATGTTGAGCACAGTAAGTCTTTCCCTCACATGGTCTTGGTCGGAAATAATTATTTTATTTCACGGTTTTCTTTTATGTTAAATGTTAAAATTTCCTGCAAAATTATGGATATATAAAGTAAATTGACATAACTAACTTTTTGAACGAACATTTTCTTTTCCATCTATTATAATAATAACCAACATAATTACAAAGACACATACAAAAACGGACAATTAACATTATAATTTTGTATAAGAAAACGTTGGCAGATAAAGTAATATTTCCAAAGGCAAAATATCAACTAGAAAAAAAAAACGTTAAGAAACTACTACATAACCACCTAACAACAATGATAGCCCAACGACCAAAAGACAAACAAGAAGAAAGGACTCGAGACAACTCTAACATTTCTATAGATTTGGTCAGGTAATGGTGACACTTAAAGATCAAACAACATCTGACGAGTCAATTTATGTGAATCCGAACTACCTCACATATAAAACCCGAGAAAGTTCACCGAAAACTGATAGAACAAATAGACAACACCTTAAACCATGCTCTAAACCGAAAATGACGAAGACGATATGAATGTTTGGAAAATGCCTAAAGAGAAAAACAAACAAAGAAAAATCTCGGTCCGATCTACGTAGAAGAAGGAAACAACTCGTTTACTACCGAATAATACATAACCACAATGAGTAAAATGAGCAACTGAACCAGCGTAAACAAACAACAATCATCGCATAAACAAAACAAAACTCAATACTCAAACCCAATACCACCGAAGGCCATAAGCCATCCAAGTAAACCAGAGAGGCAGAACCCTAACCAAGCCTAGTACCGAAGCTAACCAACTTTTTGAATAATATAACCATGACACTACCGGTAAAACCTGAATTTTCAAATGTAATTACGAAACATACATTAAATATATACTTTATTTCTTTAATGTAGTTTGGGAATGGACTTATCACAAACATATATAAACTCATCAATCAATAAGTAAAAGGTAAAGACTTAAATCAGTTATAGTATAAAGTCATTAGGAAAATATTCAAAATGGGTTCAAATCCTATATAATGTCGTATAAGTATTGTTAGCAAATGGTTTTTTTTTCTTTTTTTTTTGCCAAGTTTATTCATATGAAACTAAAAGAAATAATTAAAAATTAAAATCTTATATGCCTTAATGTCTATGTGATACGAAGATTTTTACTTTGTTGTTTTTTTGTTTTTTTTTTTTTGTAGAAAGAGTTTTACTTTGTTACTAATGCTTTGATTATATAATCAGTAGTGCATTTTCTGTAAGATATATAAATACTTTAGAGAACTTGACATAAATTTCAATATAAAATTACGGAATTTACAGAAAAAGGTGACAATATTCGAGTTTAAATATATTTCTCTTTTTTTGTCACAATATTCCCCTTTTCTTCGTCTTATTTACATTTACAGTCTTGAACTCGGATTAAAACCCGGGATGACTCGGTGGAACAACTCACCCACCTTTACCCGCCATCTCCTTCCTTCTCTACCCGAAATCCTGACTAACTCGACTCAGTGAGTAACTCGCTACCTGGTCGACCCATCGACTCACCATTTCCATTGACAGGTTGAAATAATATAAAACTAAAAACTAGAAAAAAAATTAGTACCGCCCGAGTTAATGACGATTTATTTCCAAACCGGGTCAGAAATGGTACGAACGCGTCGATCACCAGATGGCTTTCTCGGCGACGCCGTGAAGCAACGGCCGAGATTCGATCAATAGATCAAGCTTGCCTTTAATTCCTCCGTGGCATTTCTGAAGATCGTCGGAAGAAGTAAACCGGTTTGAATCAGACCGGGAAATAAACCGGATCGCATCCTCAAAAACCGATTCTTCACAAGGGATAACCAACGGTCCCTGGTTAACGAAACCGTACTCTTCCTCAGTTTGAACAAGGAGATTACGGATTATCGGATGGTTCAGGTACGACGCACGCACCACGAATCTCCTGCAACTGCTACCCACGCAGACTGCCACGTGTCCAGATGGAACATCCGACGGTACAAAACGGCTGACTGAAGATAATCGTGCTTTGTTGCGCCATCGCCGGAGCATTTGCCTGAGCCTCACAATGTGACGGATCTTGCTGCATTTTCCTGCCATTACTGTGAGAGTGTTGAATTGTTCTTTCACGAGAAAGTGAGAGAAAATGTCAGGAAAGAGGGATTTGAGAGATTGGAGGAGACCAAGTTTAAATAGTGAAAGGAATACAACAATGCCACTAGCTTCTCCATATAATTACGACTTTGTCTCTCTCTCTTCTGTCTTTAACGAATTAATTGATTGATTAAGGTTCGTATTCAAAGTCTTGGTTTTAATAACTGTGTTAAAAAGACCCATTATGACAATAATTACTTACTTGGACCTTAGATTATAATAAGATTCGTTTTTTTGAGATGCATAATCATATATCCCTTTATTGACTTTACGTACCCTTCTCAAGATTATAAAACAGTAAAAGTTGTTGACAGAAAAGCATCTAAATTTGAATAAACATTTCATAAAAGAAAGCCATAAATTTATACTTATGTTTTGACGAAGTTTACTCAAGTTTGGTTTCAGATAGAAGCCCACCACATGGGTAGCAGCTGAGAGTAAACAATACTATGAACTTTATTTCTTCACCAAATTGTATTAAGTTTCTCTCACCACTGGCAGTTAAATGTTAACAACTGAATATGCTTTAGTATCTTACACAACTTAAGTCTTATTTTTTAAAAAAATATATGTTTTTAAAAACGAAATTTAATATAACACGACGTACAAAAGCACTTCTTCCTTTTTGTAGTTTGGAAATGTGTCCATGCCCCCATGTGCTGAGCTATGACCCATTTCCATTTTTTCTTTTTTTTTTTTTTGCATCTCAAAAATATTCTCACAACAACAAACAGCCAAAATGATATGTTAAATAATAATATTTTATTATTATTTTATGTTAGATATTTAGGTGAAGATGTATAATTATTTGTTTGTGGAATAGGTGAGAGGAAGTGAGGTGAGAGAGAGATTGTGAGTGAATAAAATGTTGTGTGTTTTTATCACTAAACATATACATG
>OVBE01012578.1:0-13289 GCA_900406425.1 Iberis pinnata
ATCTAAACGTGTGAGAGATTTCTTTCCATAGAAGAAGAGGTATTGGACGAATGAGAGAATACACTCGCTATCCGACTTTCAAACATTAGTCTCAGTTTGTCAGATTTCCGACTTACCTTTCTCTGGTAACAAATTCATTTGGGTTGGTAAGCGAAGATCTTATACGATGCAGTGTTGTTTAGATCGAGCTATGGTGAACAAGGAATGGCGAGCCCTTTTCCCGGCTTCTGAAACAAAATATTTAGACCTTAATGAATCGGATCACCGTCCCGCAGTCATCGCCATCAAATATTCTGCTGAAACAGGAAAGAGACTCTTTCGCTTTGATGCAAGACTTTGTGACAACCCAGACTTTGAAGATGTTGTTAAAACAGGTTGGAACTCTTCACCATAACCTACTTCTCTTAATCACATAACTCGTCAATGTAAATCTTTCATTTCCAATTGGAAACGTGATCAAAATTTAAATGCTTCACACAATATTAAATCACTGGAACGACGTATTGACAATGGGATGATTGATGCTACCGTGTCTACTACGCAACTTCATGAATTACGTCTTCAACTTTCAAACGAACATCGGAGAAATGAATTATTCTGGAAGCAAAAATATAGAAATTCGTGGTTAACATCAGGCGACCGGAACACGCGTTTTTTTCATGCCTTAACCAAAAATCGTCGAGCTAGGAATTCTATATTTTCACTTCAATCATCTTCTGGTGAAGTCATACGCGGCAATCTAGACATTGCCAACGAAACTAAGACATATTTTTGACAACTTTATACATCAGAGTACAACCCTACGTTCTCTCACATCCTCAACACAATCAAGCCAGTTGTTATGGATAACATGAATACCTCTTTACTTCGTCATGTTTCGGAATCGGACGTTCGTGATGCCGTCTTCTTGATTGGGGGGACCAAGGCACCTGGTCCTGATGGTTTTACTGCGATTTTCTATCAGAAATATTGGATGACGGTCAAACCACACATTATCGAAGTCGTTCAACACTTTTTCTCTTATAGTACTATGCCATATGGCATCAATCACACCAACCTCTGTCTATTGCCAAAGTCATCAGCTCCTAAAACAATTCAGGATTTCCGCCCCATCGGTTTGTGCAACGTTCTGTATAAGATTATTTCTAAGATCATGGTGGCTCGACTCAAACCTTTAATGGACTAATTAATATCATAACAACAAGTAGCTTACACTCCAGGCCGTTATATTACCGATAATATTCTGTTAGCTCACGAGGCCATTCATGTTCTCAAGTCCCACCGTCAAACGGCATGTACACACATGGCCGTCAAAACTGACATCACCAAAGCATATGATAGATTAGAATGACCATTTCTCAGAGAAGTACTTCAGCGCAAAGGTTTCAACCCTCATTGGGTCTCCTTAATCATGGAATGTGTAAGTTCTGTATTCTATTCTGTTCTAATTAATGGTAGTCCTTACCATCGTTTTACGCCTTCACGCGGATTACGTCAAGGGGATCCATTATCTCCTTATTTATTCATCCTCACTAGTGATGTCTTAAGTTCTTTGATTAGTAATGCTCAATCAAATAAGACACTAGATGGACTACGGATAAGTAAAGGAGGCCCAGCGATTTTTCATTTATTATTCGCGGACGACTCTTTGTTTTTTGTTAAAGCTGATCACAACAATACATGGGCTCTTTTGAACATTTTTCACGACTATGAATGCATTTCGGGTCAGAAAATCAATCTTTCTAAGTCTACAATTACCTTTGGAAGACATGTGTAGCATCACACTCAGCAGACAATACAACAGATTCTTGGCATCTCAACAATTGGGGGCGGGGGAAAATACCTAGGTCTTCCCGAACAATTCAACCGTAACAGAACTGCCATGTTCCAATTATCACCAAAGTGCGAAACAAAGTTGATAATTGGCAATCACATTTTCTCTCCCCGGCTGGCAAAGAAACTCTTATTAAAAGCATTGCTTTATCTATGCCAATTTACTCGATGAATTGCTTTCGATTACCTGGATCTCTTTGCCAAAATATAGATAAGCTTTTATCCCGATTTTGGTGGGGCTCGACTGCTTCTACACGTAAGATGTCTTGGTTTTCTTGGTCTCGACTTCCACACTCTAAACACCAAGGATGCCTCAGCTTTCGAGATTTACAAAAGTTTAATCGCGCTCTCTTTGCTGGTCAATGTTGGAAGTTAATCACGCGTCATAATTGTCTTCTTTACCGTGTTTTGAAACGCCGATATTTCCGTAACTCTTCATTTTTCGAAGCTCAAACAAAGGTCAATATCCTATGGTTGGCAATCCTTAAACTTTGGCAAGGGACTATTACGTGCTGGAATCTATACTCGTATTGGTGATGGTAATTCTACCTTGATTCAGGACCCTACCTGGCTCCCTTGTTGGCCTGAGAGATCTCCGACCACATGTCCAGGTACACCTTCTACTCTCACGATTAATCATCTTATATCAAATCAAGGACCTTTATGGGATGAAGATGCTCTACACGCTTATATTGAACCTTCCGATCATCATATGATCTATAAGCATTACCTATCACGTTTCTCTCGTCCTGATGCACTTCTTTGGCGATTTTCGCGAGACGGTAATTATTCTGTAAAATCGGGTTACATGCTTTGTACACAACTCGAAGTCATGACCCCTGCATCACCGGCTCCTATACCAATTGCACCTAAGCTAGCTAATCAAATATGACAATCGAAAATCTTCCTAAAATACAGCATTTTCTTTGGCGTCTGGCTTCCCATTCCTTAGCTACAGCAACCAATCTCTCACATTGACATATCGATGTCTATACTCAATGTCTTCGTTGCTGTATGACAGATGAAAAAGATACCCATGTATTTTTTCAATGTCCGTTTGCTATACAGACCTGGCGTCACGCAGGACTATCTAACTTAATTGATACCATTGATCCACCAAACATTGTGGATTTGCTTCAACTTTTCCTGGCAAATTTAAAGAACAGATCTGATGTTTATAGCCATCTTCTTCCCTTTTCCATACTTTGGCATCTATGGAAGGCTAGAAAAATTCTTTTGTTTCAACATCAATCTCTAACAGTGGAGGCTACGGTGTCTCATGCCAAGTCTGATGCCTCTCAATGGTCCCCAATTATTTCAGCCTCATCATCTCGGCAATATTCTACATCATCTGTTCGATGGGAACCACCTCCCCTGCCTTATGTAAAAAATGCAACTATGACGTTAGTCACCAACCGGACAATCTACATTCGGGTCTTGGATGGATCATTCGTAATAATGAAGGAAAGGTTTTGTTTTGTTTTGGTAAATTTGAAGGAAGACTAGATAATGAGGAAGAAGAGGCCAATGCTCTGTTATGGGCCATCCAATGTTCGTGGTCTTTGGAGTTCCGTCATGTGATTTTTGAAGAAGACAACCTTCTTCTTAATACTACATTGGTACAACAATTACCAAATTTTCGCTTGCGGTTCATTTTAGACGATATTAATGATTGGCGTCAACAGTTTGAGTCTATGAGCTTTCAACTTCGTAAACGTGTAGCTAATAAGTGTGCTGATTTTTTAGCCAAATTAGCTTTTACTTTGACTGTTCCTTTTACTATATATTCTCATTGTCCTATCTTTCTTGAACATATTGTAAACATTGATTCTGATTAATAATAATGTCTATTTGTCTAAAAGAAAAAAAAACCAAAACAAAAACAAAATCTGAATCAATATCCACATGACTTCAGTATAATATTTCCGAATTAGTTCAGATCGATTGGTATTTGGTACGTAACTCATTTAGTCGTTACCTAATCTCAATTAGTTCAGAAAATATAAAAAAATTCCATGACAAATATGGAAAGTGCGTGCTGTCTCTAAAATGTAATACAGAGTGCATGTCGTCTGTTCGATACATTCGTACATAAAAAAAACTAGTCGTCGTGCCGTTTTTGTTCGACTGCAAACAGAAAACAGCACACAGTTTGTCTCAATTCGGGTTCTTCATCTCCTCAGCTCTTCCTCTAATGGTAACGTCACTTCATCACCAAACAACACTCTTTTTGGACCCACAAGATCAGAATGAAGCCCTACCGGCGAAATCAAAGCATTAAAGACACTCACGCTTTTCCCCTGATTTTCATTCATTTCTATTTTTAGAAGATCTTTGTATGCTTCGTTGAAATTCCTTAGAAACCGGTAAGAACAATTCCTTTGATTTTATGCTCTTTCGTTTGAATCTGAACTGGTTCTGCTTGCTTATGTTTTTTTAATGATGAACTGGTTATTCAACCATTTTTGATACTGTCACTGTGTTAATTTATTGTTTTGTGGTTGTGGAGTAATGATTGTTTCATAAACATTGATTCTAAAAGTTTGTTTTGTTGGCTTTTTCAGCATTGCTTGAATTTTGGTTTGACCGGAGAGTGTAAAGAAAGCAATGTCCTCTAATATCAGCGTGTATGATAAAGATGATTCCTCAGCAGATTCATACAATGGACAGCTTTTGAGGGACATTAAGGAAGTAAGTAAAGCTCTTTACTTGAACAACGCCCCTCAGAAACCACTGCTTTCATTGTCTCCTGCGCGATCTAAATCTGTATCCAGACAGGGAACCACAGACTTTGGGTTATTATCTAATAAGAAGAAGAAATCCTTAGTAGCATGGGATTGGAAGAAACCCTTAAAAGCCATTGCTCATTTTGGAAAGCGTAGGTTTGATGTTTGTTTTCTTCTCCATGTTCATTCCATTAAAGGCCTGCCATCAAATTTGGATGGTGATAAATTAGTTGTACAATGGAAGAGGAAAGATGAAGTGATGTCCACTCAACCTTCCAAGGTTTTGCGAGGAATTGCAGAGTTTGAAGAGACCTTAATGCACAGATGTTCAGTATATGGTAAACATGGTCCCCAGCATTCTGCAAAATATGAAATGAAGCTTTTCTTGATATATGCCTCTACTGTTAATACTCCCTGGCTTATTTTAGGGAAGCATTTGATTGATCTCACCAGGATCTTACCGTTGTCTATAGAGGAATTAGAAGGTACAAGAAGCACGAGAAAGTGGAGTACTAGCTTCAAGCTGTCAGATCTGGCAGATTCTGCAGTCTTGAACCTTAGTTTTGATTACTCTATTGTCACTGATCCAGTCTGTGATTCACCTAGTAGAACTGTGATGCTTAGGCGGGTTGGTAGTGTTCCAAGTTTGGATCGCAGATCTTCACCGCTTGATGATGGAACGGTCTTCCGTCAAGCCTCAGAGAATCTGAGTTTGGACCTTTCCCAGTCAATTGATTTTCTCTATGAAAAACTTAACGACCAAAACCTAAAAACGTCAACAGACAATGATATCCAATGTGATCATCTGGGGATAAGTAAGGTAGACCTAGATAGGAAGAGTGATATGCAAGAAGATGACTCTGACAACACTGAAGTTGCTTTCACTGGAAAAGGAGTAGAGATGTTTCAGGAAGAAAGCACTGATCCAATTACCAAGTCCGTGGGAATTGAAATTATTGATGTCCATGAGATGCTTAAAGATGAAGAAGCATATTTTTTCGAGGAAACCCATTTTGATGATCAGTTTTCAAAGGTGGGACTAAAAAGTGGAGCAATTAACTTTTTGCCAAAGCACTCAGTTTTAGGAGGACCCAAGTCAGAGGTAATTTCTAAGTCATTCGAGATTAAATCTTCATTGGCCGCCTTAAATGATTCTACTGAGAAAGAAAAATGTTTAGAAGATAAATTTAGTTACAAATCTGCAAAAATGTCAACCAAGTCACTAAGCTTGGATGCCATTACTGAGTCCATAGCTAATGATTTCCTAAACATGCTTGAACTTGAAGAATGTTCATATGATTATACCTCAGATGGTGAACCTACATCTCCTCGTGAATATCTGCTTCAAGAGTTTGAGAAGGAGGCTTTAGCTTCAGGAAACTGTCTGTTAGATATAGATGAAGAAGCAGAATATGTGTCTGATATTGATGAGGAATCAAATGATTTCTCGTTCTCTTCAAGTTCTTTAGGTGTTGGAGAAAGCAAGCGTGAGGGAAAAGCTCAGCTGCTAGTTAACAGAAGGAAGGCCAAGGTACTTGAAGACTTGGAAACTGAAACTTTATTGCGAGAGTGGGATCTAAATGGCAACAGTGCCGAGAATTCTCTACATGCTTGCTCTGATGGGTTTGGAAGTCCAATAGAGCTTCCAGTTAACAGAAGATTAGATTTGCTTCCACTTGGAAATAATACTGGTCCTTTGGTATGGACAAAAGGGGGAGGGTGTATTCGGTCAATGAATCCATTACTGTTTAGAAAGTGTAATGATGCATCACATTTGATCATGCAAGTGTCAATCCCTGTGGTGCTAGTATCAGAATTAGGCTCTGATATCCTTGAAATACTCCAAAGTTTAGCAGCTTCTAGAATTGAAGGACTTTGCTCTGAAGTTTATGCATTAATGCCTTTGGAAGATATTATGGGGAAGCCGATACAAGAAGTTGTACCTATTGAAGGTGGTGTGGTTCAGAAACCATCTGGACAGCTGGATTTGTTTCCTTCGAAAGAAGAGTATGAAATAGAACTTTCAGGTTATGTACCTATTGAAGATCTCCCTTCCTTAGCTATTGATGGAATAGAACTTCTACTGGTAGAAGGATTAAAGATTCAATGCAGCATGTCAGACCAAGATCCACCGTCAGCCATTGCACCAAGGCCCATAGATCAGTCTGAGGCTCTAGAGTTGATTAGTTTTTCCATAACGTTGGATGAGTGGTTAAGGTTTGACAATGGAGAGCAAACCAGCAAGCAGATGAGAAATAATTTTTCAGCATATCGTACCTATCAAGATCAAGCTTCTAGTGGAAAGGGTCATACCTCTAGGAACAAGTTGACGCTTGCTTTTCAAGTGTTGCTTAGAGATCCATTCCGAAATAATGAGCCTGTTGGTGCATCTATGCTTGCTCTGATCCAAGTTGAAAGGTCTTTGGGATCCTCAAATTCACCTGCGTGTAGTTCGGCTCAAGAAGGAAAAATTAAGGAATCCTTTGAATATGATACACATTTGTGGAGGATAACCAACATTGCTCTTGCAGGTTTGAAAACTAACGATGGTGTTGACCATCTGTGGTGTACGAAAAGTCAGCAACAGTCTGGATCCCGTTGGTTACTTGCCAGTGGTAACGGTAAAACAGTCAAGCATGACGCCTCAGAATCAAAGGTGATTATTGCATCAAACCCAAAAGCAACCAGAATGTGGAGTATAAAGACCAATCAGCAGAATCAAGAAAGTGATTTGGGTAGTTCTGTTGCCTCGTTTGAATTTACAAGAAATGCAGACGTGATATTTTCAAATGAAGTAACATGAAGATTGTGGTAGTAACATTTCCAACGGCATATTGGTTTCCACTCTCTGCTCAGGAACCAGTCATTTTGATGTAAAAGCAGGTTCAATCATTGTGGAAAATGCTTTTTTTCTAGTTGAAAATAGTAGATTCAGATGTCAGCACTTTGATGAATGTGTATTATGTTTGGTAAATTTACTCCATTTGCGAATACATGATCTTTGTCTTTCATCTATACTTGTGTTCTTTTAAAACATGTTAATGTTACTTTTCTAGAGACTAAAATCTGTAATATTTTGTCTCGGGTGTACATTTGGTTGACGCCAGATGCAAGAGCTTTCATAGGAGAAAGATGTCGCTTCTGCCTTCAAGAGGGACAAGGCTAAATTCAAGATAATGCTAAATGGTAATCGGCCTGGTCTATAATTCGGGTGATGCTCTCTATGTTCCTTGTGATTGGCTGCAGATGATCTGGTAAAATTTCTACTTTGATGATACGATATTAGGTTCTCTAGACTATAATTCTTGTAGAAAAATAAGATGCTATAGAAGTAGTAGAGATTCATAAAATATCACAAAGCCAGTTTAAATTTGAATATGAAGAAGTAGGAGCAGTATAAGACTACATATAATAACCTTGTTGAGTTTTTTATATCTCTCAACCATAGAAAATCGGTCTCAAGAACAGATTTATAATTTGGATGTCAAAAAAAAAAAGACAGGTAGAAGACGCTTAGTTGATGTTTGAGTGATTGTGGGAACCTTCGTAAGTTGTTATGACAAAGCTCGGATCATCTTTATCTCTTTCAACTCTTTTCTTCACAGCACAGCCATCAGCTGAACATTTGTAGTAGTTTCTGCAAAATTACATTGAAACCATTCATACTTTTTTTTAATTTTCAGGTCAACTTCAACAGGCATGAGTGTACCTGGGATTAGGGCTGTTCTTGACCATCTTCTTTCCGTACTTTCTCCACTTGAAACCGTCGTCAAGCACTTCCACCTCCGACCTTGTCTTGAAGGCAACTCTCTCTTTATCCTTCTTATCTTTCTTCATTTGGTTTTCTATAGGGAAAAAAGAGCATATCAAGTTTAGAATGACCTGTAAAACTCCAAATATGCAAGAGAAGAGAAACTTACCGATAGAAGCAGTAGTAGCTGAAACAGAAGCGTTGCTACTTGGACTGAAACTGCTAGAAGAAGCTGAGTAGAAGAAGGCAGCATCATTGGTCTGATAACCATAAGAATGACTCATCCCAGAAACTGCAGACACAAGATCATCGTCCATCCATTCATCTGACAAGTATAGCTCCGGCAGATCGAACCGTGAGTGAGTATCATCGCTCATACTTTGAGAAGAATGTGCGAGTGCCTCCTGCTTCCTGCCTATATGTCGAAAGGAAGCTTCAAGGTTAGTTTCAGATATAAATGTAATGTACTTGTAGGTACATCTTCATAAGGTAACTTACGTAGGAAGATGGATTCTTTTACAAAGACTTGTGGGTTGACTTTGGTCTTGGTCCACCATTACTCTTTGTTTTTCGGTCTTTTCACAAGTCTCCTCATCCATGGACTTAATGCTTAAGTTACGCTACCAAAATTAAAAAAAAATATTTTAAAAAATCATTTTCTCTTGCATTTCATTAAATCGATTACCCAGAAACGTTCTTCTATGCTCGTTCTTCGGGTGTTCCATTCAGGTAACGAATTGGATAATAGCAGGTAGAAATTGGATACGGGTAATTCATGTATGAAAAATTAATATTCAAAATGTACCTGTAAAATTAAAAGTTGGATAANTGTAGAAAATTCATGTATGAAAAATTAATATTCAAAATGTACCTGTAAAATTAAAAGTTGGATAATGACGAATATGGTTTGGATAAAGAGCGGGTAAGGAAGTTAAAATCAATACCCGTTTAATACTTGAACTCGTGATATATTATATAAATTTGAGTAATATGTGTTAAAATTTGATAATAGCATAATGTTTACCTATAATATTTTATTTTCATAAAAATTTTTAGAAAATTGAATAAATTAGTAACAAAATTGAATATGACATAAGATAACTGATTATGTAAGTTTTTTANATATAAATTTGAGTAATATGTGTTAAAATTTGATAATAGCATAATGTTTACCTATAATATTTTATTTTCATAAAATTTTTTAGAAAATTAAATAAATTAGTAACAAAATTGAATATGACATAAGATAACTGATTATGTAAGTTTTTTAAATGTTTATTAGATCATATATTTTCATAACACCAAATTTTATATCTCTTTAGGAAAATATTATAATTATTGTAAAGTTTTGAGAGAATTTTATAAATTTAAGTTATGTAAACGGGTAATTCAAATAATTACCTTTACCCGCTTAATTTTTTTCTTGACTCAAACGTGTAATTATCATTGCAAGACCCAAAATGGATAGTCCTACTCGTCGTAGTGTAATTTATTTTTATTTTGTAAAATAATTAGTTTAACTGGCACAGTGTTTTTAGGGATGAAATGTAAATATTTGAAAAGTTTACATCAGCTAAGAAGCAAATGTAATCTATTTAGAGGGTCAAAGAAAATAATAAAAAGCTCATATAAACTTGTATTCTCTTCAAAAAAAGATAAAACATTGACTGAACTTGAAACCCAAACCCCGAAACCAGAACCCCTTTACACTAAACTGGGCCAAAACCAAAAGTTGTAAAGCCTAAACTAAGAAACTCTAAGAAAACAAAGAGTGCTTGAACCCTAAGAATCGTTGGAGAGAGATATATATTCTTTGTATCTAGCTTGAAATACGGGCACAATGTTTTCAAGCAATAAAGATCCTTGACTGAAATCAAATGACAAATGATAAAGTTTCTCTTCGGGTTAGACTGTTTAGTTCTATTTTATTTCAACTTTCTTTGAACACTTTGAATATTCTAGTCAAGCGGACTTGGTATCCTTGTACTTGTACACTAAGGCAGGACCATATTCTTTTTCTAGTTTTAATCATATCTATTTCTCGTTTTAAATCATATCTTTTTCTCATACCAGAATCCAGAAATAATAATAATTCCTATTTTTTTAGATGAACTAGGGCAAAAGACCTCATAGTCTTACATTTTAATACTCATGTAATCAAAATTGTAAAATAACTACACTCGAATACAAGGCATAAATGTGGATCTAAGTTATAAACTCACAAAAAAGTAATTTTTTCTCTCTCTAAAACTTATCTCTTGACTCTCTCAAAACTCTTCGAGACCGGAGGCTGCGATAGGTTCCAGCGAGCTTCCATCAACCTCTTCTTACCGCAACGCCAGTGCACTATGACCCCCCAGCCCGTCGGCGAGATCCAACGATATCGGGTTTGCCTGTCTTCCACTCTTCGCTCTTCATTTTTTCCTTTCTTCTCGATTCACTGGCTCCTTCACCGGTGGTTGTAGCGGCTCCNGCGAGCTTCCATCAACCTCTTCTTACCGCAACGCCAGTGCACTATGACCCCCCAGCCCGTCGGCGAGATCCAACAATATCGGGTTTGCCTGTCTTCCACTCTTCGCCCGATATCGCTACAGTTCTTCATTTTTTCCTTTCTTCTCGATTCACTGGCTCCTTCACCGGTGGTTGTAGCGGCTCCTCAGCGGTGGCTCAGGCCGAATCCACCGCTGTCGACGACAAAGAGTTGAAGATCCTCAAGCTTATGGGTTTGGGTCGCCGGAGAACGGAGAGTGAGGCTTCGGCTTCATGCGACGATGCGGGGAGCGCAGTTGCATGAATTTGCGGCTAAACCAAGCCCCTTCGCCGGCGTTTCCGTCCCTAACCCAGATCGAAAATCTACTCTTCAAGCTCTGAAACTGTCGCGGCTGAGATGAGACCAGTCTCCTCCTTCCAACCAAAGATTGAGGTTCTTCGTGGGTGGCGGTGCAGCGCCGTTTCAGTAGCCGATGTCGGGTCGTCGGAATTCTCCTTCGGCGGTTCGCAATCTTCGACGGCGGCTGAATTGTCTAGGATATTCTTAAATTTTATCTAGGATTTCCTATGTTAAGTTTGGATCCGGACCTGGATTTAAGTTTTAAGAAGCCCACCCAAACTGAGTAGTTGGAGTTTTGATGTTTTATTGTTTTGTATTCTGGGTTGAAGGGTATAAATAGACCATATTTAGATTTAATATAATAAATCTTTTATCAAAAAAATACAGGGCATAAATTTGCGAAGACCCAAATTTGAATCTTAATCAAAATTTAGAGCGTTAGTTTTTAGATTTGTAGAATTGAGATTTGGTTTAGATGATACAAGTTTCCCACCAATACGTTGGGGTTAGACTTGATTCCTCATTTTTTTACATTTTCCAATCAAAGATTGTAAAATTCGTTACAAAACATTATCTTAAAAGTGTTTACTTTTTGTAATAGTTTTTCAATTAAATACTTATAATAATTCAGATATACAAATCAATACTAAATCCCAAATGGAACCAAACTAAAAAAAAATATATCAAATACAAACCCAAATCGACCCATTTAAAAAAAAAACACTAGAGATCAAAAGAAGAAGAAAAAAACATATATTATGAACACCGCCCACATTTTTCTGTACGGCGCTGGGTGGCCAGGTTGAAAAGGAGAAGACGCGCGGCCGCCATCACTAATAGGCTCAGGATTTTAATTCCTAAATCTACACTACAGAGAACAGATCTTTATAGTATAGTAAAGGGTCGAATTCCACAAGAACCAGATAAGCACGATTTTCAGTTCTAAATTCGATTCTAGCTAAGACATATTAAATAGATTTTATTGTAAATGAGAATAAGCAATAAAAAAAGCGGTTTTAAAACAATAAGATAAAGCGTTAAATATTAGGAAATTCCACATGTCTTCAGGTTTGAAGCTCAGGTTAACATGCATAATTTACTAATGAAATTCTCAACTCAAAAGACAATTAAAAACTAATATTCTCCCGAAGTATTAGATCCCTATATTCGAATTACTAAAGACAAACTCCCGCCGTATTTAGATAATTCAATCATGCATTAGATTCAAATTCGATATGTTCATAAGCATCTAAGAAAATACTCCCGCAAACAGAGACACTTATTCATATAGGCTAGGTCAGATCTCTAAACCAAATCCCTTTGTATTTATCGACCTATTATCATGAACTTGGTGATCAAGCTAATTCAAGCATTAGAAACAAATCTAGATTAAGAACCTAACAAATTCAATCTATTATGTCAAATCCTAACTATCAAACCTAGTTTTCCTGGGAAACCCCTAAAACCTAACAAGTTAACTACTCAGACATAGAAAAGTTAACACAAATCATAATCAGAGAAGAACACATATATCAAAAACCAAATCAATAAAATAGAAACATATTTTATAAATCTTCTCCAAATACAGGGTTTTAGATCTCTTCTCTCCGAGAAAGCTCTGGAAAATAAAATAATGAAGTGTGTCTTGTGTTTATCAAGCCTAAGGCTTTTATAGTTTAAAATAAAATAAGGAAAACCAAATCCAATAAGAAAAAATCTTGATAAGTCTTGAGGACAATTACATCTTTTGGGTTATCTTCAATCTGGCTCGGGCAAAGGGATCGATCGATCCCTGGACGGATCGATCGATCCCTGGACGGATCGATCGATCCGTCGTTCTTCTTTCTCCGGGATCGATCGATCGATCGATCTGATCCTACATAATTTTCCAGGGACTTGGATCGATCGATCCTGGTCTAGATCGATTGATCTCTTCATGTGTGCATATGTGGATCGATCATTCTTCAGCTGGATCGATCCGTCCATCTTAATTCGTCCGTTTGCACCTGAAATCTTTTGAAAACTATCATTTTTGCTCCAGAACGTCCCAAACACCTAAAATCCTAAAAATTTACTAAAATAGAAGGAAAATACTCGGATAATACCAAATAGCAAGTATAAATACCCACTACAAGTCATTAAAACCGAG
>OVBE01012580.1:0-13286 GCA_900406425.1 Iberis pinnata
TTCAGGGTTACTAATGATCTACAGAGCATCTGGTGGACTAGTTTACCAGAAAGAGACAATTTCTGAACTCGTAATTCGAGCAGGGGACCAAAACAGGAATCTTTAAGGTACTCAAGATCGGGTGTACCTTTTAGGGCTTCGACAATGTCTAATAGGAACTCCGGCTTCGAATAGGAATTAATACGGNAGGGTAGCGATCGACATCGAACAATCTCGGAGGAAGCTTTGAAGGGTCGAAGATAAGATCTTTCGGTCCTCCGTCCTCAACGGTGTCGGTCATTAGATCCTCCAATGCATGTTCTGAATCTCGGTTCTTGTTTCGAAGTGATTTCCGTCTGGTGGTAGATGCAGATGCAGACATTGTGAGTATGAAGATGAAATCGGTTGAATTCGAAAGAATTAACAGAGGTTTAGAGAGAGAATGAAGAAGGGAGACGAAAAGTGATGAGAGAGAATGAGATTTTTCGTTATGGAAAGATTAGAGAGGAGTTATGGGGAAAGGTGATGGATTTGACAAGAGGTTACTGTTGGTTTTTTAAAAAATTTTAAATAGAATTTTATTCCCCCATGCGCGCCTCTCTCAGGCGAAAAAGGTGGGGCATTTTTGTCTTTTGGAACTACTCAATATGGTAGTGTCCGAAACTTTAGGACATTATGGCATATGGGGTAATTAGTCTCCCCTTTTATGTCACTCATAGTAATTTTCTCTTATTATTATAGGATATGTATATGTTAATGTCTCATCCTTAATTTTTTTTTTACAAAAGTGTAATCAATTAACAAATTCAAATTTAAAGACAGAAATGAATAACAAATTATGTAATGTACCACATTACTTTTATAATGTACTCTTATAGGTAATTAGATATATAATATATAGGTTCTGTTCGGGAAGTTGTCGCTGCGATAGTAGCCAAAACCACAAAAATAACTTAAAGTAAGAAGTTAGTTACGTGAAAATTAGTAAAATGTGTCACAGAAACTACAAAGTTAGTTACGTGAGATGTCACTATTTTTTCCAGCGACACTAATAACACCGGTGACGTCCATGAAAGTAGTCGCGGCG
Organism: Iberis pinnata; assembly: GCA_900406425.1. Classification (NCBI taxonomy): domain Eukaryota; kingdom Viridiplantae; phylum Streptophyta; class Magnoliopsida; order Brassicales; family Brassicaceae; genus Iberis; species Iberis pinnata. The sequence continues at coordinate 1,067 of OVBE01012580.1, forward strand.
TCATCTTTTTATTTTCACAAACCTTTCTTGAGCATTAATTTTTTATTGCTAGCAATAATCGCAACGATGTGGTGCCGAACAAAATCATAATTAACTTATTCTAAATATATATATTATATACATATTTAATTTATAATATAACATCACATTATCCATTTATGTTACTTTTCAACATAAATAATAAAAAATATATATTTGAAACACCTAAATTTTTTTCTATAATTTTTGGATAAAATGGTAAGATAAAAATTTATTTTAAACAAAAACTAAGATTAGAAACTGATGCACCGTATATAGATTGGTTTTGGTGTTACGTTAGCAAGTAACAGTGGTCTTATCCTCTTTTTCAAGTTACGTAGGTTTTTTTATTAAGTGCATGCTTATCACATGCATAAGTTATTCCTTTTATCTTATCTTATTTATTTATTAAGGATTTTCCATTAAATGTAGGATATTATGAATCTTTATTTTAGTTGGTTTTCTCGAGCTATGTTTTTTTTGGTAATGTTATATTTTATTCCCAACATAAAAACTAACAAAGAGAGTTTAGCGTATTAAAAAAAATTTAGAAGAGACAGAGGAACAATAATAATCTAATGACCATAGCTAAACCATATTTGTAACATATCACCATAAGGAAGTATTTCGTTGTTCCGCAAGCTGCTGATTCGATCTTTTATTGATGTTTTGATGATTTAAGATAGAGCTAAGATCGAGATTGTAGAGTGGCCATGACGCCGCCTGTTTCGCTCTCGCCATAGATTACATAGGCAGGATTGGAAGCTAAGACGAAGAAGAAGAGTTGTCTGTGGAGAAGCAGGGGACGTACTCAGGAGTTGGACAAGATTATTCCAATCAGTGGTGAATGAAGACTGCAAGATTGGTCGCGCCAAACTCGACCAGACTGCAGCTGAGTACGAACAAGAGAAGAAGAGGTGATCTCGATCTTCCATAGGGGCTTGACAGAGAACGCATGATACAGCAGCTGAACTATTCCACATGGCAATTCGATCTCCCGTGGCTAAGCGATTTCTCATTGCCAACCAGGTTAAGAAGGAGTGCTTAGGAACATAGTGCTTAAACCATGTGGTAGAATGCCAAGATTGGATTGGATTCTTTTAGCGTAATAGTTCCATAACCTGAGAGGATCTGAAACCGGGTCTAAAGTCATTTTCTTTTGCTTTCCAAAGAAATAAATCGGGATTTGTCATAATGTTCGGGATTTGCTGTTGCATTAGATGCCCAGTCAAGTATTGAAGTGGTGGGAATCGTTGAGGCCCGAAAACCCAATTTTTAGAGCTAGCTTCTTTAACCGTTTCGTTCTTCACAATATTTAAACCTCGAAAGCCTCTGAAACCGACAATATCATATAGGCAACCAATAGATGACCAATTATCAAACCAAAAAGAGCTGGAGCAGCCATTACCAACTACAACTTTAGTGAATGGTAAGGCAGTCTCACAGAGTTACAAGAGCCGGCGCCAAATCCAAGAACCAAGTGTAGTTGAGGCTGTCCAAATTGATCCCTGTCGCATGAGATAATGCTTCACCCAATTTACCCATAAGGAATTTGCAGAGCTAAGAACACACTAGATGAGTTTCAATCCAAAAATTTTAACTGTGGTGGATAAGGATTTGATTCCAAGCCCACCTTCTGTTTTCGGAAAGCATAGATCAGACCAAGCTATCTTCGATTTGGTGCTCTGTAAAGAAGGACCAGACCAAAACATTAACTAAACATATAAAAACAAATAACTTTTCACATCTTAAATCNGGCAGCCTGCCTGCAAATGAAAGAAATCGCATTGTCCATTTCTAAAATCGATGCCGAATATGCTCAAGTAAAGGCGTAAAATCCAAACATTTCATCAGTTTCGAGGTTAATGGAAGACCTAAGTACTTGAGTGGTAGGGTACCTCTCTGAATATGGTATTGATCCATGATACCTTGGATATGAGCATGATATAAGCCAGCCGAGAAGAAGGAAGATTTGCATGCATTGATAGCCAAGCCCGAGACTGAAATGAATCTGTCAAAGATCGTAAATACTTCAGCTATTGAAGATGGTGCTCCATACAAAAATACAAGAAGGTCATCAACGAAACAGAGATGTGTGAGTTGAGTTTCATAGCATGAAGGGTGATATCCCAAACGACCTACTCTTGCCGAATTATCAAGAAAGAGAGATAGGATGTTCATACAAATAACAAACAGATATGGTGAAAGAGAACATCCATGTTGTAAACCTCTCGAGCTCTTAAAAAAACCGGCTAATTCACCATTCACTTGTACCAAAAACCAGGCTGTGGATATGCAGACTACTACCCATTTAACAAATTCCTCAAGGCACCTCTATTGCAAGTAAAATATTCTCAATGAATGACCATTGAATTGAATCAAATGCTTTGGCAATATCAATCTTCATAGTGCATTGTGGAGATATAGAAGGCTTGTAGTAGCCTGAGACAACTTCAGTAGCAAAGAGGATGTTTTCAAGAATCAATCTACCTTGTATAAATGCGGACTGGTTCGACAATATAAGAGAGGGTAGAATACATTTTAAACGATTAGCCATCAGCTTGGTAATTACTTTGTAGATGAGATTGCAACATGATATAGGTCGGTAATCTCGGAATTCCATGGCATCCTCTGTCTTTGGGATAAGTGAGAGAATTGTTGAGTTTACTCCTTGTGGCAAGAATCCATTGGTAAAGAATGATTGGATGGTGATGATAAAGTCTGCTCCTATTAGAGGGCAAGCTGCAGTAAAGAACTCCTTGGGAAACCCATCAGGACCGGGAGCCTTGTTATTAGGCATAGAGAAAAGAGCATATTTGATTTCCTCAGGTAGAACAGGAGGAATGAGCTGCTGCTTCATAGTTCCGAATGGCTCTAATGGCATTTCATGAAGCTCGAGATTGTGCCGTTAAGTGAAAAAACTTATTGTTTTTTTCACCTAACTTTAGCCACTGTATTTTAGATTATTGTCTGTAGAAGGATTCTTCAAGTTACGATATATGTTGCCATTGTGAGAGTGCTACAGATTCTGCATCAAAATTAGTAATGGTCGGATGAGTAAGAGCTGCTTCTTGACACTAAATTAAATTCTTGAGAGCCTCTTTCGCTTGTAATGGTAAATTACCAAACTTTGTCCTATTAAGAATTCTCAGAGGAAGTTTCAATCTTTTCAGCTGCCTATGGAATTCGTAAAACGCCATTTGAGAGATAAAGAGAGGTACATTATCCCTCCAGAGACTCTCAATCGTGGTTGTGAAATTAGAGTGGGAGGCTAGCATTAAGAAAATTTTGAATGGCTTTCTTGATGCTTGTTGAGGTGCCACAATTGTGACATAACAACGGAGATGATCAAAGACACCACCAGAATAAAAAAAGCATGAGAATTTGGGAATGCAGATTACCAATGAGGATTAATTAATGCTCTGTCTAGTTTATTACAAACTGGAGACTCATCACGCCGATTTGACCATGTAAAGAGAGGACCACGATAGGAGAGATCTGATAAAGAGCTTGAGATTAAGCAACGTTGAAAATCTTGCATTCCAGATGTGATTGGTGATAAACAAGAGTACTCGGAGTATGATTTATATAAGTAGCTTCATGTTAGGATTTTTTCATTATTCATTAATTTAATAAAGGTTTTGGTTTTTGAACGATTTTCTAACGAAGAATGGTAAATAATATTCACAAACGAGATTCTTACAAAGTACGGTGTAGAGTATACACAACCTTAATTCTCTTTTAGCTTTCGCCTATCTATCAGTTGGTATCAGAGACGAAACGTTCTGGGAATTTAAAACTTCGAATTGCTTCATCCCTCCGAAGAAGAACCATGAGTAGACTAACTGCAGGGGTGGCCCTGGGCTAAAGCTCGTAAAGTAAGAGCTTTAGGCACCAAAATTTATATAAATTTTAGGGCACCAAATTTATTTGAAACACTTTGGTACTGTAGTTGAGTACATCGAATTTAGGGCATAAAATTTTAACTACGCTTTAGGCGCTATTTAGATACGGACCGACACTGAGTCTAAGGACGATACACGCGATGCAACTCTTGTCCTAGATTTGACTGAGCTTCGTGGTACTCTTCTTTTTATGTAAGAGAATCTACAAAGTATAATCATAACTTCAAATGCAAGAAAATATAAATACACTCACGACTTCGATCCAAGAAAATATACAAACATTGGGTGAAACCATAATCGTTGCCCTTCAACAAAAGAATCCTAACGCAAATAATGATGAAGATGATCAAGAAGACAACGATCGTGTTAATCAAAATTGTATCCATGAAAACCGCGATGAGCAACGTCACAATCACAACCAGCGTGACTTATGATGTGATAATTAGGAAAGAGGATTCAAGGTAGATATACCGGAATTCCATGGTGGAGTTCATGGTGAGGAGCTGTCAGATTGGCTCATCACTGCCGACAAAATTTTTGAATTCAAACATGTACCACCTAATCACCATGCTTCTTTAGCAGCAATGAAATTTTGTGGATACGCATCTGCTGGTGGAAACAAACGAAAGCTACGCGTCTTCGTAACAATAAGCTTCCAATTCAGTCATGGGAGAAACTTAAGAAACACTTACGTATGACATTTCTATGTTATCACTATGAAAGGACCTTATACTCGAAGCTCCATAATTTACGACAAGGACCACGTTCAGTTGATGACTATGCTGAAAAGTTCTCTTTGCTCATAGCTAGTATCGATATCAATGATTCACCAGCACAATTGGTATCACAGTTTATTAAGGGACTGCGCTAATCACTTCAGGCGTATCTAGTTCACTTTGATCTGTCATCTGTAGTTGTAGCACATAGACGAGCTGCAACGTTTGAACAACAACAACAACAACGTTCGCAATCTTGGTTTAATCAAGCTCAACGTTCTCTCACATCAGAGCCATTACATACGCCTTCTCAAACAAACAAGGATCAACGTGAAGCAAGTAACTCTCGACAACAACTACAATCGGATGATCAAGGCTTTCGTCGGTCATGTCGTCCAAATGCTTTATGTTTTTTTGCTTGCGGTGAACAGTGTCATCAACAAACAATCATTAGATAATCAAGTTAGTGAAGCTCAAGATGACGAGGATTCAGCTGACGATGCTGAGCAGGCTCAAGACAATGACATTCACGAGACACACAGTGACATTGGTCCACTTTAGTTCTTCGGCGCACTTGCGTTGCACCTAAGAAACCGGATACTAAGTGGCTGTGTCATAATATTTTTCGATCTATATGCACCATTCGAGGCAAGATTTTCTCTTTCATCATAGATTCTGGTAGTTGTCAAAACGTGATTGCCGCCTCGACTATCGATAAGTTGGGCCTCCCTACTAAGATTCATCCGACACCTTACTATATGGGTTGGTTAAGTGAATGTCTTGCTATTAGCATGACACACCGCACCCTGGTTCCGTTCTCTATCAGACCTCTATATCGCGATCGTTTCTGTTTCAATATCGCACCCATGGACTTTAGTCATTTATTATTGGGTTGCCCTTGAGAATTTGATCGTAAAGTGATTCATGATGGAGAAAAAAACTTATAGTTTTATTTGGGAAACTCACCAAATATTATTATTACCATCGAAGAAATCTTTGTCTTCTCCCCCACCCACCACAATGGAGACTCCTTCATCACCACCAACACAAGTCAAGAAACGCCATATTTCTTTACTTTGTTCTTACTTGTTGTTTGTCAAAGAGCTGCATTTTGAAGGTCTCGTTTTGGCCCTTCTACCATCATCCTCGACATCACCATCTTCACCAACAATTGCACCAGAGCTTCAACTAGTTCTCCGGGACTTTTCTTTGGTCTTCCCCAACAAGTTACCAGCTGACTTACCGCCGTTAAGGGACATTCGACACCAAATAGACTTAACTTCGGGTGCCACTTTACCTAATTGCTCGCACTACCGTATGATCCCTCTCGAACATGAAGAACTATGACGTCAAGTTGAAGACCTACTCCGTAAAGGCCATATTCGTGAAAGCCTAAGCAAATGTGTCGTACCCGCCCTCTTAATTCCGAACAAAGATGGCTCCTGGCGTATGTATGTTGATAGTCGTGCTACTAATAAAATTAAGATAAGATATCGATTTCCTATACCACGCCTCGATGATTTACTTGATAAAATTGGATCCACTACCATCTTCTCTAAAATCGATCTTAAGAGCGGCTACCACCAGATTCGTATCCATCCAAGAGATGAGTGGAAAACTGCTTTCGAGACTCGGGAAGGCTTGTTTGAATGGCTCGTTATGCCATTTGGTCTTTCAAATGCACCTATCACATTCATGAGAGTCATGAACCAAGCCCTTCGTCCATTCATCGGTAAATTCGATGTTGTTTACTTTGATGATATCCTCATCTTCAGTCCATCACTGGCGGATCATTCCTCTCACTTGTGACAAGTGTTACATGTTTTGCAATCAGAGAAGCACTTTGTCGCGGCGCATAAATGTTCTTTGGGCATCAATATGGTGCCTTTTCTCAGATTCATCATATCCGATGAAGGACTAGCTGTTGATGAATCGAAGATTGTAGCTATCAAGTCATGGCCGATGCCGCGTTCTATCACCGAAGTACGTAGTTTTCACAGTCTTGCTTCCTTATATATTTGTTTTATCGCACATTTCAGTTCCTTAATGTCCCCTACCATGAACTTCGTGAAAGCTTCTACCTTCAGTTGGACACATGCGGTCGCCTCAGCCTTTGATATTATCAAAGAGAAGCTTACATCTGCGCCAATCTTGATTTTACCGGATTTCACCCAACCTTTTGAGCTACATTCTGACGCATCTAAACTTGGGATTGGAGCAGTTTCGAACCAACATGGTAAGCCTATCACTTATTACAATGAAAAATTGTCATGTGCGCGTTCATGTTATAGTACTTACGATGTCGAATTCTACGTTGTTATCCAAGCCACTAAGCATTGGCGTCATTATCTTATGCATCGTGACTTCATTCTTTTCACCGACCACGACGCACTACGTCACTTAGATCGTCAATCCAAGATTTTTGCTCGACACGCTTCTTGGATAGCGTTTCTACAGCAATTCACACTTTCAATTCGTCATAAGTCCGGCCAACTCAACCGTGTTGCTGACACTTTGAGCCGTCGTCACGTCCTCCTCACCATAATGCACACGACGGTCAAGGGCTTTGCGTCATTAGCTAACCTTTACGCCTAAGATCCCTTTTTAGCCGCATCTTCTCTGACACAGTAGCAGGACTCAATACCAAGTACAACATTCAGGACGAGTTCCTCTTTAAAGGTGTGCGGATTTGTGTTCCTGACGGTAGTTTACGTCTACAGGTTATTCGTGAGTTGCATCATGAGGTACATGTGGGACGCAACCAAACATTACAACTTGTATCAGCTTCATATTTTTGGCCGACATTACGACGGGATGTCGAATGTTACGTCGAGCGTTGTGGCATTTACCAACAATCAAAAGGGAATGCGTCAAATGCAGGTCTCCATCTCCCTTTACCGATTCCTTCACAACCATGAACCAACATTAGTATGGATTTTTTTTGGGACTTCCACGGACGCATCATGGTAACGATTCTATCGTTGTCGTTGTTGATCGTTTCTCGAATATGGCGCACTTCATTCCATGTAAAAAGACAACAAATGCGGTTAATGTTGCAGTTCTTTTTTCCATGAGATTTATCATCTCCATGGTCTTCTTTTGTCGATAGTGTTGGACCGTGACACTCATTTTTTGAGTCATTTTTGGTGTTCGATTCGGAAGCTCCTTGGCACCATTCTTGACATGAGTTCTGCATATCACCCGCAAACAGACAGTCAAACAGAGGTCACTAACCGTTCCTTAGGTAATCTCTTATGTTGTTTGGTTGTGACAATATCAAGAGTTTGGACAGTAAATTGTGCCAAGCAGAGTTTGCACATAATCACGCTATGCATCGTAGTCTTGGTTATAGTCCATTTTTTGTCGTTTATGGCCTTGTTCCCCGTTGTCCTCTCGATTTAACAACTTTTCCGGACAAGACTCATCATCATGGAGAGGCTATTGACTTTGTGCATGATCTTCACCAAATACACGTTAAGGCTCAAGCTCAATTACAAGGTTCTGCGTCTAAGTACAAAAAGCTAGGGGATGATAAAAGACGTGAAGTCTTGTTCGATGTTGGAGATTTGGTGTGGGTCTATCTTACTAAAGATCGTTTACCTCTCACCGAGCACATCAACCCTAATGCATCCTGTGTTCAACTTTCGTCTCACATGAAGACGACAAACGTTTTTAACGTTAAGTATTTATCTTTGTATCGCGGGATAATGATGATTCGGATTCAGGGACGAATCCTCTCTTACCAGGGGGACCTGATGTAGCGCATATTAGATTGTTTTTGGTGTTACGTTACTTGCTACTCAAGTCACTGTGGCCTTATCTTCTTTTTCAAGTTACGTAGGTTTTTTTTATTAAGTGTGTGCTTATCACATGCTGTTGCTTTTATCTTATCTTATTTATTTATGAAGGATTTCCTATTAGGGCCATATTCGTTTCTACATCCGGATGTAGCATCCAAATGCAACATTTGGATGTTGCATCAAGAACATCAAGATGTTGTTCGTTTTCAAATATGTATTTGACATCTTGATATTGCATTTAGATGAAATTTTTTTTGTTTATGAATATGTAAAAAATATCCACATACATTTTCACAAAAACAACATTAATTTTTATACCAAAAATCCGGAAACTTGTTTTTCCGCAAAAAAAACAAGGAAAAGCGTTTTTCCACCAAAAAACAAGGAAACATTTTTTCAGCCAAAAACATATTTTCACAAAAACACGAAAACCCACCAAAACCGTAGAATCATATTTTCTGACAAAAATGCGGAAATACGTTATTCTGAGAAAATTTGGGTTTTCGTGTTTTCAGTGAAAAATCGCGTATATGCATTTTTGGCGGAAAATCACATTTTTGCAGAAAATCGAGTTTCCGAGTTTTTGGCAAAAAATCACATTTCCGCGTTTTCGGCACAAAATCGTGTTTCCTTATTTTTGGCGAAAACTCACATTTCTGCGTTTTTGCTGAAAAATCGCGTTTCTGCGTTTTTGCTGAAAAATCGCGTTTCAGAGTTTTTGCTGAAAAATCGCGTTTCAGCGTTTTTGCTGAAAAATCGCGTTTCAGCGTTTTTGCTGAAAAATCACGTTTCAGCGTTTTTGCTGAAAATTTTCGTTTCCGTGTTTTTGCTGAAAATTTTGTTTACGAGTTTTTGGCGAAAAATCGTGTTTCCGCTTTTTTTCCAAAAATCACGTATATGCATTTCTGCCGAAAATCGCGTATCCGCATTTTTCTAAAAAATCGTGTTTCCGCGTTTTTGGCGAAAAATCGTGTTTCTACGTTTTTGGCGAAAAATTGTGTTTCCGCATTTTTCCGTGAAAAGTCGTGTTTCCACGTAATCATATTTCCGCGTTTTTGACGAAAATTGCGTTTCTGCATTTTTGGCGGAAAATCATGTTTCCGCGTTTTTTGGCGAAAAGTCGAGTTTCCGCGTTTTTGCCGAAAAATTGTGTTTCCGCGTTTTGGGCAAAAAAATGTGTTTCCGCATTTTCGGCAAAAAAATGCATTTTCGGCGAAAAATTACGTTTCTGCGTTTTTTGCGAAAACTCGGTTTCTGCGTTTTTGACGAAAAATCGTGTTTTCGTGTTTTTGCCGAAAATTCGCGTATATGTGTTTTTGCGAAGAATCAGGTTTTCGTATTTTTGCGGAAAATCGCGTTTTTGTGTTTTTGCGAAAAATCGTGTTTTTGTTGAAAATTCGTTTTTTCATGTTATTGGCAAAAAAAACTCATTTCTTCGTTTTGGGATCCAAATTTTGCATCCAAACTCTACATTTTTAGCATCCAAAATATATTGATTTTTTGGATATCAAAAAGTTAGTATCCAAATTTTGTATCAAGATACAAATCATAAATAGACCAAACGAATAACATCTGGATATTTGCATCCGAATACAGAAACGAACATGGCCTAAATTTAGGATATTACGTATCTTTATTTTAGTTGGTTTTCTCAAGCTCTATAAATAGCTTCATGTTAGGGGGAGATTGTGCCATTTTTGTTGTTGTTGTTGTGATATAGTCTGATAGACAAACATAAAGATATATTCATTATATGCTCGCGAGAATAAAGAGTAGGTGGGTCCAAATAGTGAAGCAATATGCACATCTCGTTATGGCTTTCACGGGAAAACTCGAGGAACCAAATCTTGCATTTATTGGTTTGACATATATGAACCCGATAGATTTTTACTCTTTCCCTATTCTATTGGGCCAAGCCCATTTTCACGATGGACATGTTGTCTTCTTCAGTCTTCACACTTTACATATTTATACAGTAATATCCAATGCACCCTTAATAATTATGACCGAACTTCAGGTGTACTTTTGACCTAATCGGATATTTTAACAAAATATCCCTTAACCAAACAAATATCAACAAAATATCACAAGCCATTAAAACCCAGGCATGTATGATGTAGCAAATGGATAACTACCTTATTTCCTCCAAATAAGTAATTACGTATCTACAACTGATCATTGTCTTTTCTTATTTCTTCATTCTCTTTCCGTTTAATTTATATACAAATTAAAACATTGTTTTCTACTTATTTATAAAAACTGTATTTTATAAATCCAAATATAGTTCAATACAAACAAATCAGTCCAAAGAGCAAAACAGAAAAACATATAGTCTCTATACGGAGTTGGTTTACCTAAACTCAAGTCAAGCTCATATCATACATAAGGGTGTCAAATTGGATAAACCAACTCATAACTTATTTAAATTAATGAAAAAATGGATTTATCCATAATAATTTGATTATTATTTAAATAATTATTATAATTATTAATTATGACATCACCATTACATCATAAACATTTTATCACCAACTTTTTTGCGATCATGATCATCAATAATTTTTTGGCAGGAAAACTTTTGATAAGAAAATTTTTGACGAAAAATTTTTGCGGAAAAGTTTTTACGGGAAAATTGTTGACGAGGAAATTTTGGCGAGATAATTTTGAAAGAAAAGTTTGCGAGAAATTATGTTACGATTATGATGATTTTATGTTAAAGATGATGTTATGTTTTAATGTAATAATGTAAATTTTATTTTAATGTATGATGATGAATGATTATGACAATGATGATGATGTTATGATGAATATAAAAGATAAAGAAAAAAATTAATGGGTTTATGGGTTATCTATTACAACTCAATAACCCATAAAAAATATAATTATTTTAACTTAACTCATTTAACTCATTAATCCATTAAACTCAATAACTCATTTGAACCATAAGATTCAAATCATTGGATTAATGATTTATATTGGATTGGTTTAATCTATAAAATTTTATCTGTTTTGACATTCCTACTCATACCTAAACCTACATCCAAACAGATTCGAATGCATTCATATAAATATAGTGCCAGTGCACCCAACCAAATTGCAAACTTTTTACCTACTAATTAGTGTATTTTTGTTTATAAATGATTATGCATCCATTCTTTTTTTAATCTTTTTGTTGATGGTAAAACATATAACTCTATTTCAAAACTCAAATTTATAAAACCATTCTTTTGATATTAACTTTGATATCATTTTATTCTTTAAATATTTTTAATACGTTTAAATTTAAATCATTATTGATTTACACATTTGATACAATTAAATTTCTACTAATTGGTATATTTTCACGCACAAAAAAACCGAGAATGCACCTTAGTATTTTTAAAATATTTCTAATATTTTAAAATAATTGATTTTAAACATAGCTAATAATTCTTCATGATATCTAATATAATGGTTGCTCATATTTTGGTTTCTTATGTATTTATTTTTGTTTTTTGTTGAATAAATATATTATTTATTTAAAATATATATTTAATTATTTAATTATATTAAAATAAAAAATTAAATAAATATAAAAATTAATTTGTGAATCCAACAAAATTTTATTCTAGACCCATTTCTATATTAAAGATGAGCTCCTTGAAAATATCGTCCAGAACATACTCCAACGATCTGACGACGACTCTCGAAACAACGGCGACACGTACTTCACCATCGCCCACACTAAGGGCATCCACATTGGTGGGACTTTAATTTGAGTCCTTAGATTATTTTATTAATA
>OVBE01012581.1:1559-13095 GCA_900406425.1 Iberis pinnata
GTCTTGAGGATTAGCAGCGTTGTTGCTTCGGTAAGAAAGACCAGGATTGTTAGAGTAGTTGAAGTACCTTTTGTTGTAACCCCCTTTATTCTGCACATAGCACAGTTCTTCTTGCTGTTGAGCTTCGGCAACTTGAATCTAGAGTTTTTCTTCATCAGAGATGAAGTGAATTTGATGTTGTTGACCCAGGAGTAACCTGTCCAACTTCTCATTCAGTGCCTTGATCTCCTTCTTTGTGCTATCATCAGAAGTAGAACTACCGCGAGGTGTTCTATCGTAGTCTTCACTGTAAATTCCATTAGATTATGCAAGGTTCTCAACCAACTCCCATCCGTCATCAACGCTCTTGTTGAGGAAGTTCCCATTACTTGCAGTATCCAGCATCATTCTGATCTTAGGCAAGGCACCTCTGTAGAGTGTGCTGAGCAAGGAAGCCTTGTTGAAACCATGATGGGGGCATTGCAAAGTGTAGTTCTTGAATCTCTCCCATGCCTCAGAGAGGGTTTTAGCGTTCTTCTGTGCAAACCTGGAGATGTCATTCCTCGAGCGTGCTGTTCTGGTAGTTGAGAAGAACTTGGAAAGGAATGCCTTCTTGCAGGCATTCCATGTAGTGATGGAGTTCCTGGGGAGTGACTTCTCCCACTGATGTGCCTTCTCCCCCAAAGAGAATGGAAAGAGGCGTAGCTTCAATGCATCTTCATTTACACCGTTGATCTTTATTAGACTGCAGAACCTCTCAAACTCATCGAGGTGATCAAGTGGATCTTCCATAGGTAGTCCATTGAACCTTTTGCCCTGGACTATAGCAATGATATTATGTTTGATCTCAAAGTTTTTGTTCTGAACTGCAGGTGGATTGATTCCATGTCTGACGGTATGAGTGTTGGAGTTGTCACCAGCAACGATGGTGTTCTGGTTGTCTCTGTCAACGTTGTATGCCATTTGTAAGCTCAACCTTCTCAAGTTTCCGCACGTTCGTGTTCACGTCTTTTCCGAGAGTGTTCTTGTTCAAGAACTTTGATGTCATGAACGAGTGGAAGCAAGTCAGTTGGTCCTCTGCTTCTCAGGTTTATACACTGCTAAGTAGGTACCTAAAAACAAAGCAAACAAAGGTAGACGAGTAAGTAAAAATGTAAAAGAAGCTTGTTCTGAAAAGATCCAAAATCTAGAATGTAGTAACAAATCCCAAATGGCAACAGCGCCAAATTGATAGTAGGAATTTAAAGTCCTACTGGGTATCAATTACCCATCGTTGTAGTATAGATGGGTTGTCAATCCATAATGCNAACAATATGGATGCAATGAATGCTTAAAAGTCAAGCTAAGTGTTAAAAGGGGTTGTTTGCTAAAAGGTCCTAAGTGCAAATGAACATAAAATGCATATAGACAAAAAGAAGCATAAAACAATTAAATGTAAAAACAGAGTAAAAGCAAAGAAGGTGAAAGGTGCAAGCAATGTAAAGCAATTCCTGATGACAAAGGGTAATTGACTGAGGAATCCATCCTAGGCTANAAGCTACCTAAGTACCTATAATACCTCATACAATGAGCTAACCCCTAGACAATAGCAACATAAGAAATCAATTCCAATTCCTTGGCAACTAATCTCAAGCAAAGCAGTCACAGACTCAACTGTCGTCATAGACGGTGACTACCTAGCAGACATTAACAACAGTTACTCTAGTTAATAAGCTTCCCAAACATCTAATGCCTTAGAAGGGGAAAACAAATCTCTGAAATCACCTAGGTCCGGACACCTTCAGTCCCTTCCGGGTTTTCAGTCCCTTCCGGGTAGAAATACAATCAACATTACGAACATGTGAAACAAAAAGGATCTAAGAACAAAAAAACTTAGGTACTAATGTAAACCCAGAACATCAACCTTAGTCTACCCCCATCGTCAGGAACATAGATTACTACTCACTACTCATGGAGTAGAAGCATATGAAACAGAAAACATAACTTCAAAGGTAAACATTCAGATCTAAGAAGAACAGATGAAGAACATCAAGAACACAAACCCAGAAATGAAGAACATCAATAAAATAGTAAACTAAAANTAAACTAAAACAGAAGATTAAAGCTTAAAACGAAAATAGAGATGCACAAACTGAAAAACAACCTAAAGCTATGCAAGAAATCAAAGGGAAAACAGAAGATTAACTTAAAACTCAAAAGAAATCTGGTTTTTACACCAAGAACATGAAGAACAACAAAAGAAAATAAAACCTAAGACTAAAACCTAAAAAGGAAAGAAAAAATAAGCTTCTTGCAAATGGAGGCGAATTAGGGCTTTTATAGTGTTCAGAGAAAAGCCCTAATTCGCACTAAAGACAAAATGCTAATCATTGTCTTGGATCTTGGGCCTTGGTTCAGGTGATATCCGGATTTGATTTTGTCGGGTTGGAGCGTGTTTGACTTTGGGTTGGTAAGTGCAGGATCGATCTGAGCTGAAGACGCTTGCATGAGATCGATCCAACTGAGATGCGTCTAAGGTGCGTCTGAGGTTGGGATCGATCCAGGCATTGAGTGCCTGAGATTGATCCAGACAAAGGTGAGATCGATCTCATCTTGCTTCACTTCCATGAACTTCCTTAGCTTCGTCTGAGACTTCACCAATTTCGTTGAATGAGAGAGAGGGATCGATCCAGCCTGAAATGGCATCGATCTGAGGTCTTGCTAGGATCGATCTGGAGCTGTTGGGATCGATCTCAGATCGATCCAGATGGTGAGGTGAGATCGATCTAGGTAGAGACGTGGGATCGATCTCATATCGATTTAAAAGAAGCAGTGGGATCAATCTGAGAAGAGGCTGAGATTGATCCAGGCATGTGCTAAGATTGATCATGCTTTGGTCCTAAGGTAGATCCAGTTCATTCCATGCTAAGTGTTGCTTTTCTGAAATCTCACAAATCTTTCCCGAAAACTCCTGAAAGTCCTGAAAAATTTCCAAAATGCGTGCATATGCAAATTCTAATGCAAAAGTCCTAAAAATCATAAACTTACTAGAATCAACTATAAATGTGATGTATGCACGCTTTTAGACCTCAAAATTGATGTTAATTGATATGTAAAATCCTTGAAAATTCAGAGTCATCAAAATTGAACAACCTTTTCACATAATAAATAGAGATAAGAGTTATGAAATTCTATTTTATTTTTAAACACCAAGCCGACATAGAGTGCATTGTCCCCCTTTTTCAGATTCATATTTGCTTTATCACTTCTAAACAGCTTCACGTTGTCTCTAAAAGGCTCTGGATCGATGACAAATATAGAGTTATCGATGGACATGAATGTTGTTGTCTTCCTTCTCCATCCAATTCATGTCCATCGACTTCTTGTCCACCTTGTTCATCACTTTCATGTCCACCACTAATATCATGTCCTTCATTCAAACCTTGTCCACCCAAAATTTTTCCTCCACCTACATACCCACTACTTTTTACTGGTTCATCACCTAATAAACACAAAATGTTCTTCATCCCGTGTTGTACCACTTTCTTTGAAACCCCTTTTTTCTCTCGCAGCTGACTCAAACATCTTAATTAGATCAACATGTCCACCACCAACAAAAGTTTATCCTTCATACATTTCTCTCACCGCATAGGGATCCCACTGTGTGGGGTATTATGCTGGAATCAAATCTGTCATTACATTTAAGTCATAGTTGGGGGACCAATCCTCAGTAATATTGTCCACCGAAGATCCGACATGCGTTTCCTCGTCTACATATTCACTACACACCATATTATCAGTTGTTTGTAGTTTCTTATTACTTGGTCCACCCAATTCTAACATTGTTTCATTTTTTTTACTAGTTAAATGGCCGGCTTTAATACGACTCACTTGTCTTAGGAAGTCATGGTATTTATATGATCAGTCACCTTCTACATGGTCTTGATATGAGTTCTCAACAATATATGAAGATGATGTCTCTGCCACTTTATACCCATCCCTAATGTCATGGGTCTCTGTGGACAAAAATAAATTTAGTCCATTGTTTCCCATTCTTGTCCTCCTAAACATGTCCAATCTTTCGTCTGATTACACACAGATGGGGGGGATATTCGCATGTGTGAATAAGGTTTATGAGCTTTCCATCCAGAAACTTAAACTTAGTATTTCTCCATTTGACTTTGTCCCAAATGCACTGTTCACTTGTTTTTTAAAACTCAATAAGTTATCTACATGACTCAAAGCCACACACTTTGCATATATATATTTGTCGACACACATAAATGCTTCCTTCCAATTTCCAAGCATTCTCATTCTCCAACAATGATCGTAACAAGTTCTTCCATTGCAGCAGTAAACTTGCAAAATGTCATTTGTGTATTGCAAAATGTCAGTCTCGTCCATGAACGCATTAATATGAGTGGTCCTACAACGACTTTGAAATCGTATTTATTGTAGTCGGACCATATCGGACAAAAAAAAAAGTTAAATGGGTCAAGAGTTAATGTTATTACGTTCAAATAAACATTTGATTATGAGCTTCTTCATGTTGTTCACAGAGATGAAGATTGAGATATAATCATTTCTAATTTAATTGTGTTTTGAGCATGCTATTAATCCATAGTTACAATAATTAATACCATTAATTGCTCTGCCACAGTAGTCACATCTTGTCTGCAGTCTTCAACCACTTTTCCTCGCGCAAAAATGTCATCACCTCCCACGATGGCACACTCGTAATTTGGAGCAAGGGCACGATCGTAACTATTCCTCTATAGAATAGCACTCGATTATGGTATTGTCAGAAATTTTTTATCTTTGTAGTACTTTCAGTAACATTGTTGTGCCAATATGACATTTTTGAAAAAATTCCCAATTTTATAACAGTTTTACTCTTACTAAGTTTTATACAAATCTCTAAGCAAATATGAGAGTCAAACATATTATCTTTATATACAAAACACCAACACTACAAGAAAACAATTGATTGTAGATAAATATATTCTCGGATATCCGTCGAAAAAAGCTATCATCGACGAAAAAATCATGATTTTTTCTGTTTTGCATCACTCATAATTCATCGTTTAGTCCATCGAAATTACCGAAAAATTACCAATAGAAAAAGACTGACGAATTCTCCGAGGGACATATCCATTGGTAATCCGTCAAAAATTATCGACAAGTTTACCAACATACTTTCATGATTTATTGCAAACAATATTACTATTTTTGACGGATCATGAATAAAATATTATTTTATATAATATATTCAACATAATACCAATAAATCTTCGGACTATTACTGACGGATTACCCGCGGATTATGAATGATAAAAAAATCAAAATATAAAAACTACAATTAAAATATATTAAAACTTAATGTTTATAAAATAAACATAAAATATCCATTAAATAAATGTAACATAAAACTAGTTAAATTTGAATTTACGAGGTCACTTGTTAGTAATGTTGATCCATTGTTTACATCCATTTGTTTAGTTTCCCATGCATTTTCCGTTGGGCTTGGTCTCAAACCTCCTTTAATCTTGTTTGAATATCGCACAAATTTTGGATTCTAACTTCTTGCACTTCCCAATGTAATTATGAGATTTTCTTGTTTTTCTTGCTCAATACTACATTCAGTCATAAGAATGTAATTATGACCATTCATTAGAAAAAAAATTGGTCCACATAAGAATCACACATATGTGAATATATGTTGCAACAATACATCGTATATTTTCTTTCCATATTTCCCTAACCTTTTCAACTCATATATCAGTGGATGGAGAAACACATCAAGTGATCAATTCACTTTATTACGATCAAATGAGAATAATGTTTCAAAAAACTGGTGGCTAATGATTGTTTTTCAATTTGAAAATTTCTGCCAAAAATTATTTTAAAAAATTAATCGATTGAATATGATCAATTTTTTTATAATTTTAGCATTTTTATAAATACATTTTTTATAAAATAAATAAAAATCTAAACCAAATCATAACACTGAATTGATATCATGTATTTGGGTCTTTCATTTACTATTTTGTATAGTGTAGGTCACCATCACTATTTTTTATTGGCATTCTCAAAAATACCATAAAAAATTAGGTTTATTTCAAAAATACCACACACTCCTAAAAGTTTTAAAAATACCACATTTTTTCAAAAATACACAAGAATGTTTTTGTTCCAAAAATACCACAAATTTTGAAATAGCTTAAAACTTTAAATTTTAACCATAAAACCCCAAAACCAAATCCTACCCCTTAAAAACTAAACTCTAAGGGGGTGTTATTCAATGATGGATTTTAAATCAACTCCATTTGATTTATAATATAGTGTTATTCAATATTTGATTTGAAATTATATTTTAAAATCTAGTGTTATTGGTTATAGTATTTGAAATCCATTCATTGATAGAGTTAGAAATCTAGTGTTATTCGATGAATGATTTTAAATCAGATTTTAAAATCCCTTGTTATTCAAACCACAAAGGATTTTTAAAATCATTGTATTTTAATGGATTTGAAATTACTTGTGGTGGAGTTCTATTAACAAATATATGGATTTAAAATCCAAGGTAAACTGCAGAGATTTCTAAAATCTTTCCAAATGAATCCTACCGATATTTATAAATCTCTGCAAATTAATCTTGCAGACTTTTAAATTTTGATAATTTTAAATCTAAAGGAGTTGATTTAAAATCAATTTTTGAATAACACCCTCTTAGAATCAACTGATATTAATTTCAAATCTCTCACGTGGACTTCAAAATCAATCTGGTAAACATAAATCTAAACTATTTAGATTTCAAAATCCAAAACAAATCATTCTCAAATGAACTAGATTTATCAAATCTTACCTAACTTTAAATCCAATAGAATTGATTTAAACATATACCACCAATAACTCCCCATAAATTTTATTTAGTGAACCCAAACCCAAAATTTAAAATTCTACCCGTAAATTCATTTTTTTATGTTTGTGGTATTTTTGGAACATCTGAGAGTATGTGGTATTTTTAAAAGTTCTGGAGTATGTGATAGTTTTAAAATTTGAACTTCTTTTGATGGTGTTTCAAGAAATTCTTTTTTATTTTATTTAGTTATGTATGTCTTGAACTACATCTTGGAATCATTATTTGTGTGAATGGTTAATGAAAATTGCACGCGGTACAAATAATTGATATCATCAATTTATATAACTAAATATAGATATCAATGATAATGCAATAGACATATGACAAAAAGTATTAAAGATTCATTTACCAATCAGATTTTTGCTCATAGTTTCATTATGAGTTATCAATATTCGATAACCGTCATTAATTGGGTCATTGTTAATTGATTGTTTGCTTAATTATCGAATCGATTTCATTTGTTATATAAGGTTCACAATTTTAACTTTTTATGTATTAAATTTAGTTGTATCTATCTTTATATTTTGATACCTAGTATATAGATATATAATGTGTCATGGTTTATATAGATGACACTGAAAATTGTCAAATTTTAACTAATGATTTTTGTTAGTACTTGATAGAAATGTAGTTTATATTACCATGTAAAATTGGTATTTTTTCAACATAATTCAATTTTGTTTTTTTTTTAAGTTTGTAAATATCATATAAATGAAAGAGTTTGTAAGGTTACAAAATAATTAATCTGTAGGAAAATTTGCTCCAAATTTTTTTAAAAAAGCAAATATGATCCTCTGTTTATTTGATCTACATTTGAATAGTCATCACACGTCTATCCACAATTCCATAAGTCCTTTAAATGGTTTCCTTGTTTTCCTTGCTAAGATGATCATCTTAATAATGCTATCGAGCTTACTGGCAAGGTGATGGTCTGATGTAGAAGAGTTTTGATGCAACATTAGGTTTCTCTCATGCCACATAGTATATGTAAGAGCATGGGCTCAAATTCTCCGCATAACCTTTGGATATTGTGGAGAAGAAGAGCTCATCCAAATGTTAAGCACCTCCCATGTATGAAATCCTTGAAACTCTACATTCAAGCGATCAAGTAAGTACTTCCATAATCTACCTGAAGTATAACATCTAAGTAGAATATGGTCTCTTGTTTCCGTAAATTGATTGCATAAGACACAAGAAACGTTAGTAGAGATGCCCCAAGAGGCAATCTTAGCTCTTGTTGGGAGTGTATCCCAACTTGTCACCCAAAAGAAAAAGAGTGCCTTGGTATGGAGCCTTTGAACCAGACATGGGATGTCCACGATTTTGGAGGCCTCTTAGATCTTAACTGGTCCCATATCTTGGAGGCACTGAATCTGTTCAGTTGGCCATTTATAGTCCATATATAAGAATCTTTAGTTGTGTGCTGTAAAGGTAGAACAATGGTAGATAGCTGAATATGGATTTGTTCAGAAGCTACACTTCTTGTGGGTCTGATTTTCCAACCAGTAAGGCTGCATGTGTCTGCTATAGTATCGTGAATACGCACGCCAACCTATGAGGGAGACGCTATGTGTATAGGAGGAACGAGCTTTAACCAATTGTCAAACTACAAACTTAGATGCTCGCCTGACCCTATCTTACAATGAATGAGTCTCCGTGCTAAGGACCTCAGCCGAGGTATTGATTTCTAAGTTGCAGATGATTGTTCTGGTCATCTTGACCGCAAAAACAGATTTTATCTAGCTTGTTTTTTGTTGTCAATTGAACCCACAAGCTTCCATAATCCGAGAGGAGTAACCAAATAAGCCTTAACGCTAATGTGTTATTCCAAATGTTCAGTTCACGTAGTCCCAATCATCCTTCTTCTTTCGTGTGACAGATGTGTCCCAACCTACTTTTGAGTATGGATTTCCCTCTGTCTTGCCATACCATAAAAACCTAGAACATAGAGATTTAATTAGTTTTAGACAGGCTTGAGGCAATATAAATGCAGACATCTAAAAGTTTAATAAATTGTAAATAACATATTTAATATGTTGGAGTCTCTCTGAGAAGCTAAGAGCGCTATTAGTTCAGGACTCCATTCTTGTCTTTATCTTGTCTATCAATGGGCCATAGTCTGGAATTCTCACTTTTCAGTGCATTAATGGTAACCCCAAATAGCGAATAGGCAAAGAGCTAATTTTGAAACAAGCTCTAAGAAGAGGTGAAGTCTCAGGTAAATCCCTTCCCGCAATGGAAAGCTCTGATTTGGCATTATTCATAGTTAAACCCGACCAGCTTGCAAATGTTTCCATTGTTCTTGTGATATAGCATTAAGAGAAGAGCCTGAGGCATCAAAAAACACCATGATATCATCAACAAAAATCAAATGAGAAATTGGCATGATTTTACATTGTTTTGATAGCCAATATTGGCTACTTGGTAGTTTTGGTGTAGGAGGTCGGAGGAAGTCTCCATAGCTATCACAAACAGGAAAGGCGAAATAGCATCTCTCTGGTGAAGACCCTTAGTTCATTTGAAATGACTGTTAAGCTCTCCATTGACCGCAACAGAGAAACTGGTTGTGGATACACATCTTGATGAGGTGAATGAATTCTTCAGGGAAATGCATCGCCTTTAAATTTAGGAGCAGGAAATCCCATTTAACTGAATCGAACGCTTTATTCAAGTCAATCTTTAACATTGCGATGTTTATGGTATCTTTCATATTATAGCATGCAATCAATTAATTTGCGAGCAAAAAATTTTCCATTAGTAAACGACCAGTAACAAAAGAAGATTGAGCGTTAGAAATGAGTTCTGGAAGAACCGATTTCAGCTTGTTCGCTAAAATGCGAGATATGAATTTGTAAATTGTGTTGCAACATGAGATCGGCTGGAAATCCAATACATAATCGACGTTATCCTTTCTGGAATAAGACATATTGTTGTTGCATTCCACTGTCAGAGAATGTAACTCGAGTTAAAAATTCAAGCACCGTTTATGTGAGATCATTTCCTATAATTGCCCAATTATGCTTGAAAAACTCAGATGTGTAGCCATCCGGTCCTGGAGACTTATTTTGGGGCATCGAGAAGATGGCATCTTTTATCTCTGTCCTTGTAATCGTTGCGCTGAGAATACCAATCAAGGTTGCAGAGCATTTCCTAGGTAGAAAACCTTCCAAGTTGTCTAGAGTTACTGATGATGGAGGGTGAGGAGGGCCAAGAAGATTTTTGTAAAACTCTATAATGTGGTCCTTCCGCTCTTGCTGTTCATGACTAAAGTTCCCATCTTAGTCTTTAAGAACAAGGATAGAATTTGAGGCTATCCTATTCTTTATGACCCTATGAAAAAACTTAGTGTTGGAGTCACCTTCAGCGATCCATTGAACTCTTGACTTTTTCCTTGCCACAGATTCCTCAATTGAAGCTAGTCGAAACTAGTTAGTAAAAGCAATCTTTTCCGCGGCAGCGAGACTAGTGGAGGGGGAAGCCATTAGTCTGCCTTGAATATTTGTTAAATGATCCAAGGCTCATGCAGATCTCTTTTCAACTTCTGAGAAGTTGAGTTTACTAAAGTTGCGGATTGCTCCTTTTATAAACTTCAATTTTTGCTATAGGATAAACATCTTTGAACCATTGAAGTGCAATATAGGCCACACCGTTGAAGTTAGGTCCATGAACTCTGTATTCTAAAGCAGGAAATTGAAGAATTTAAACATAGATTTTCGTTGCTGCTTGGAGTGATCATGAAATAAATAGGTTGGACAATGATATGAGAAGCTTAGATCCCAAAAAATAGCCAAGGAGTTTGGAAACATGGTTGACCAATAGTCATTTATCAAAACTCTATCCAATTGCTCTTCAATTGGATCAACATCTCTCTTATTGACCCAAGTGAAGGTGTTTCCCCGATACATAAGATCAGAGAGCTCAGAGAAGCTTAGACATGAGTTGAAACTTCTCATACCTCTCGTTAAAACATAGTGAGGCAAGGTAGAGTGTTCCGAAGCCTTTGTGATTTCATTGAAGTCCCCAAGGACAACCCAAGGGAGACCCGATGAATTGATAGTAGAGCAGAGAGCTCGTAATTTGGACCAGAGGTTACAGCGTTCCTCCTCGTCATTGGATGCATATATAAAGGATAAAACCAGCTCTTGAGAAATGTCAGTAAGCTCAACTTTACATGAAATCATTTGTAGAGACTTATGGAGGATAAAGATCCTTACAGAAGGATCCCACAAGAGCCAAATTTTCCCTAAATTAGAAAACTCATAATTGAAGACAGCAGACCATCTTAGGAAGGGTCTTGTTTATTACTGATGCTGCCTTATCAGGCTGAAAGTGTGTCTCAATGAGACTACCAAAAAGAGGTTTATGTAACTGCATCCACTTCTTAAAAGTACGCTGCTTGGTTCGATTATTGAATCCTCTTATATTCCAGAAAAAATAATCCATGAAACGATAAGACAAAATTGTGGCTAGATAGCCTAGTGTCTAAGGCCAGCTGCCCTAGCCTTCAACGTTGAATTTCGTCAGCTTCGTTTCGAAACCACCTGAATAAATTTGTCAGTCACTTACGGGTTGTCCTCATCACCTGAAACAAACACATCACTTAAAACAGATTTAGCACCTGAAGCAGACAAAGCAGGGGAGTCAATGGGTAGTTGA
>OVBE01012582.1:0-13285 GCA_900406425.1 Iberis pinnata
AAAATTTTGTGACACTCATATTGTGACTGTTCACAGCTCATCACTAATTCGTAACAACTCTTGTATTGTGATGGAATATCTCTCATTGTGACGAAATAATATGTCTTAATAAAGTCAATTTCTTGTAGTGAAAGTATATATCCATTAAAAATTTGTGTTTCTCTGATTGAGACATCTATAGTTGAAAACACGATTATGTGATCTTAATGAATGATTTTGCAGGAAAAGTGTTAAGAGATCTATATTTCACTAGTAAAATTTTATTTTTGATGAATACTCTTTTCTATATAACTTTTTGTGTAATATAAAAATTTTATTATATTTAGAATCATGTTTTTTATATATTTTTCGTATTTTTGATTTTGGAATATATATATAAGGGCACATCTATGAAAATTGTGTAGGGTATCCATAAATATTGGACCGACACTGGCTGTAACTTCAATCAAAGCACCTAAAAAGTGAAAGATTTACCTTGGAACGCAAAACATTAATAAATTCCAAGACCTCATCAAAAGTAATCATGAAAGCCATTAAACTCCAAAAGAACCTTGTAATCTTCATATAATGACAAGGAAGCATTGATGTATGCCTCACTTCCCTGCATACAGAGAAATACATACATTATGACAATTTTGTTTCTTACAATTGAACAATACAGAAAGAAATCATATATAACTCACCTTGAATATGATAGGGTTAATCTCATCCTTCAACAACTCTAAAAACGGCTCAGTCATCATCTGCTTCTTCACAGAACGTCCAACACCCATAGAAACACAAATTGAGGTATGTGACAAGCTTACTTCATGTTTGTAGTACAGCTTCTTAGATAGCTCATCCACGAAGAGCTCAACAAAGTCTTTTGAAGACTCGTTTTCCTCTTCAACTTCCTCTGTAGAGTCTTCTTGATACTCATTTTCTTCGTCATTGTTGAAAACTCTAATAGAGAAGTCTTCAGGCATGAACTCATTCCTTGGAGGAAATCTAAAAGATTCATCAATTGCAGAAATGTGTGCCCATACTTCAGGAGGTGATTCTTGCTGTGATCTGCTTGTAATCTGGCTGAAGAACTTCACCACCCAAGCTTCAAGCATGTCGATATACTCTACATGAACAGAGATATATTAGGCAATTAGGTCTGATAAGTCATACGATGTATATAAAAGCTATTGTAATCTCTTTTCAAGATACCGAGAAATACTTTAACAATTCAGCAGCTCTGTGTTTTGTATCAAATTATTATTATATAACGATCTTTTTATATCTAATTTTCTGTTTTTCATTTTTTATTAATTTGAGATGTCAACTAGACCAATCAAAATTATGAATTCAATTTTACAAAAAATGTGTTGAAAGACACCCAATGGAGAAGTTAACAAAAAAAAAGCGAACCAATTAAGAATATAATATTGAGTTTGACATAAAACCAAAGAATAAGAGAAAGTCAAACTATGTAGGCAAAATTAAAAAATTGTAAGAATAATAAACATTAAATTTGTACGTTGTAACTATTGCGAGTTTTTATAAAAAAAAGTCATTCATTTAGAAGAAAAAAAAAGTTACAAAATGAAATAATGACAATGTGCAAAAAAAAAAAAAATCGAATTTGTATTGTGAAAGAAAGATAACCGGTTGTAAATAAAATTATACCATCCTACATATTGTTGTAGTTTCTTCTTTTTTTCCTCTAATCCACAACGTTGATTTCACCACGGTTGATATTCTTTCAGCTTGCTATCTTTGTGTACCAAAAATGTAGCATATTCTAGCGTTTAACTTGTGATTATTATTTCCGTCTTTAGTTTTCTAAAACAAAAATTATTCGTTTAAAAGCATTTCACAATTGTGAATTTTTCGAAGACAACACTGCAATAAAGAAAATAAGTGTCCTCCATGCATTATTAGCTATTACACACATAATCTAAAGGATTTACTTGCTCAGGGATGACATAAGATATATTGTTGTTCTTGAATTCATTACTAAACCAAACCATATCCACATTTTTATATACAATTCAAGGTTGTCTACGGTTTTGTGGTTATGGTTTACTGATTCTACAATATGAAAATAAACTTTATTAGATATTATAATTAGATCTCAAACAATTGAGATTCGGATCTAGTAAATACTAAATAAAATTTCTTGCAACAAAAAAAAATCTAAAGATGAAGACGCAATTATTAAGATCCACAATAGTTTCATGACAAAACAAAAGAAAATTCAAACAAAATGAAGTCGATTTATTATAACTATTAATTACCTTAATAGTCCGCTCAGAACAAAGAAAAATTCTTTCCGCAAAAGAATTGTAGTAAATATAGATAAGAGAAATTCGGAATTGGAAAATATATTGAATCCATCATAACCTCTCTATTTATAATTGTTCCATCTCTTCATATATACTTTCTCTTGTTTACCTTTGAGATTCCTTTATTAAGTGTGTGATTTGGTGTTACCCGTTACACTATTAGGGTAGATAGTTTATTGTTCTCATTTAATCAAATAATTATTGTAAAAGTTCGTTTTAATGTATTTTAAAGGTGAAGTAAATTATTTTGGGTGAAATAGATTATTGGAAAAATAAATGACAAGTAGACCAATGAAAGAAGAGTGTAACCCAACTATGCTTTGTTTAGTAAGAGAAAAACTTTGTAAACCTTTGAATCTTATCTTTAATTTGAGTTTGATTTTCATTTCTTTGTTTGTTTCTTATCTTCCAAATCTTCTTCTATTTATGGATAAACACACTTCTACTCTTAGATTTTGTGTTTCTCCAATGGATAGTGAGTAGTCCTTTTTAAGCAATTGGTTAGGTAGATTAGGTTGATTAGGGAATGATTCATGATGTTTAGGGCTTAGTTTTCATTGATCCTCATGTTGTTGATGTTCTTAATGCTAGATTTAACTTAATCACTTGAATCTAGACCATAGGTTGATTTGTGCCCGAAAGGTGTTTGATGAAATTCCTGAACCAATCGCTGCATGCTAAATGAGGCTTAACCAAAGGGATTTGTGTTAGTTAGTTTAGTGGTTTATCATGGATTAGAGTTTAATGTTTCATAATTGTGTAATTATCCAAGGGATTGTCTTAATTGCATGATTAAGGAAAGGATTAGTGCCATGGAAATGGATTAGTCTAGGTATGGAATCTTAGACCAAGGATTAGCTTAATAGTTGTATTGAACATCATGAAGAGTTTCCTAATTGATCAAATCAAAAACCTATGTCATTTGCTTAGCCATTTTATCTTTGATTTCAAGTTATTAATTTATGTTGACTTTTCTTAATTTCTGTTGACTTTTGAATGCTGTTGACTTTTGTTGACTTTTTAGTTTATGAATGTTTAGGTGTTTGAAACCATTAATTCCCTATTGGCTTAGACTAGATAAAGTTCATATGGATGAGTGTGTGAAACCCTCCTGAATTGATTCTTAAGTATTGCAACGATATGAGTAAGCTTAAGGTATTTGCTTAGATAGGATACCCAAAAGTCTTGTTTATCAAATTGGCGTCGTTGCCATTTCAGGAATAGTTTTACCATTAGTGCTTTGAATTTGTTTGGGACTAAGCCCAATTTCTTTACTTTGCTAACTACTCTACTCTCTTTTGTTTGTGCACTTCAGGTGTATGAATCTGAGAAGCAGAGGTCCTACAAATCTCATTCCAATAGTTGAGGACATTAGACCATTCGAACGACAACAAACTCGGCAAAGGCGAGAACAAGAGCGGCTTGCTCATCTTCGACGTTTGGACTTGGAGATGGATAACCAACACAACAATAATGAAAACAATGATGACAACGTTGGTGGAGGAGACAACGTTGGTGGTGGTAACAACAACCGACGTACCATTGGACAAAATGATGCCCCGAATCGCCATGCCCAACGAACCGGCATCCGTCCACCACCAATAGCAAACAACAACTTCGAGATAAAGTCCATCCTTATAAACATGGTTCAAAACACCAAGTTCAACAGACTATCAATGGAGGATCCCTTGAATCACCTTGATAATTTCGACTTGTTGTGTAGCACGGTGAAGATCAATGGAGTTACCGAAGACGCATTCAAGATGCGTTTGTTCCCTTTCTCTCTAGGGGAAAAAGAACATTCTTGGGAAAAGAATGTACCAACCGATTCGGTTGAGACTTGGGACGCTTGCAAGAAAGCGTATCTCACCAAGTTCTTCTCTACATCAAGAACGACAAAGCTTCGAAATGACATATCCGGATTCATACAAAGGGGCAATGAGTCTTTTGGGGAAGCATGGGAGCACTTTAAGGGATACACACTCCAATGCCCACACCACGGTTTCTCGGGTGAGAGTCTCCTAAGCACTCTCTATAGAGGACTCGCTCCAAAGTATCAGATGATACTTGACACCGCTAGGCACAACTCCATTCAACCTTCAACCTTCTCTATGACAAACCGGTACAACACAAAGAAGACGATACCGGTTTGGCATACCGATTTAGCCAAACCAGTATGAGCTGAACTTCAGGCCAGACGCTAAGCATCGGTTAGTGGTACCGGTTTGTTCAAACCGTAACCGACGTGTAAGTACAATATCGGTTTATGATACCGGTTTGAGCAGACCGGTACAGACGTTAAAATTTTTATACCGGTTTAACATACCAGTTTGCACAAATCGGTATGGCTCGTAAATTTTTTTAAAACCCGATTAAAACCCTATTTTCTCCATTTCTTCTTCTCCACTTGCGATTTCAAACCCTCAAAAACGAAAAAATCAATTTCTAAATCAATTTTCAACCGATTTTCAAGCTTTCTTTTGCTCTATTTTGAATTTCTCTTGCACTTTTGACTCATATTTCTCCTTTCCAATCATCAAAAGCCAAGGTATGTATCTCAAAACCCCAATTTTGCAATTCACTATTCACCCAAAAACGAAACTTGAAATTTCTTTGGTTTTAGGGTTGAATCTAGTTGATTAGGCTTAGAAACTTATTGCGAATTAATCACATTGCCTTTTTATTGATTGATTGAGCATCAATTTGATGATTTTGCAAAAATTTGAGAACTAGGGTTCTTGAGAAATTTTAGGATAAGTTAGGGGGAATTGGATTGATTGAGGATGATTGAAGCTTGAGATTGATAGAATTAAGATTTACAAATGGTTGAATTATGATTATGTGCGGAATTGAGCAAATTTTCATTATTTCACAATTTGATCATAAACGAAATTGAGATTATGTTGCACCTAACTCTCTTGGGTTATCTCTGATTCTTTGATTTGAATGCATATCCTTATTATGATTGCAAATTTTGTAGGAAGCACTCATGGCAACCAAGAAGAAGTTAACAAAAGAAGATAAGCAAAAGGGGATTATGGTCGATGATGGCAGCAAAAAGAGAGCAAGACCGAGTAATGTAGCTAGTACTAGAGGTATCATCATAAACGAACCTACGGGAAGGACTTCCAGAACCAGTCGTAATGCGGCACAAAACGAGGCACCAGTTCCACCACAACAACCGCCTCCTCCTCCGGCCCCTATGGAAAGGGATCCTCAGAGATTACCTACATCAACCGAGCTTTATAAAGCTCTCATGGAAGTGGGATTCGTTGAGTCAATCTTCCCAGATCCGTCTACATTGAGGACGTTTGGTATTTATGACGAAGTTGATACTATCTTGACGGGGATGGGGATTGGTAGTGTACTGAACATGTGTTTTTAGGGGTATCAAGAACACACATGTATGCTCCTCGCCACATTGAAGATCTTCACTTACAAAGAGAACATGATGCACCTAACAGGAGGTGGAAGAATTAGGTTCTGTGATTTGAACAGGACGCTTCACACAGTGGATTATGATCGACTATCCGAGGTTTACGGTTTTGCATCTCGAAGACCATCTAGTTTTAAGAGGGCTTTTGGAGAAACGGATTTGATATGGAGATGTGTTGGTTGAGGTGCTTTCTTGGCGGGAAGGACCAAGGCCCCAAATCTTCGTCATCCTGCACTGCGGTATATTCAAAAGCTCCTTTGTCACTCATTCTTCTCTAGACGGGAAGGAGGAAGTATTATGGAAAGAGAGTTGGGATTTTTAAGGTTGGGTTTAGCACTCATTATTCGAACAGAGTTGGATAATGAGGCGTTATTCTTGCACTTATAGGAATGTCGACCTAGTCCATTGCAGTTGTTTCTGCATCTTCTGATACAATTTTAGAACTGGGGTTGGACTCGTAAGGACAAGACGCCTCAATTGAGTATAGGAGGATGGGTAACCCCAATCCTAAAAGTTACCGACATCAAACTCCCGCACGTCCACACCGCCTCGAAACAAATGGACCTCAAATATCTCAACAAGATGTTGATATTAGTTGGGAGAGTGAAAGAAGGATCCACGTTCAAGTATGCCTATCGGTACCACGATGCAAATGGAAGGAAAGCAACATTCTACCTCTCTAACCCGGATTCCACCTCTTTTTCGCGCCGTAGCAACGTCCGCTTTCAACCGGACCCCATTTCCGACCCTCCTCTTCAGATGCCAACCGAACCCGTGAGCCAGCCCCGTCCATCCGTACCAACATCAGGTTCTTCACAAGATCTAGACACTTCATATGGATGTGCTAGATATTACCCCAAAACTTTCCCCATGCCGCTTCAACTCGGACATGTACATAACCTATATTTGGGGCAAAAGAAGCTAAACCGGTGGAACATGTTCCAAGACCGGACCACGAGGAAGTTGAGCAAACAGGTGAAGTAGCTAACATCCATCATTATGAAGGGAACGACATGTAGAGGGTGCGGAGCTGACGTGCGTTTTGACCAAGAACCGCTACCACAACAACAAGGAGTTGATGAGCATGAGAACATAGATGTGGAAGATGATGCATCTTGGCAACATTCACACCATGGAGGCGAAGGCTCAAGCCAAACATCCGCTTTTCAACGAAGGAGTTCAGTAGATGCACCAAGACGACGACGGCATAGACGGAGAATGCCGACACCACCGCCTCCCGAATCGGACAACAAGTCTTCGGGTTTCTCTTCCGATGAGGAACCATATGATCCAACATTTCACTATTATTGAGGTACCACTTCTTCACCTTTGTAAATACATTTGCATTTAGTTTTTGTTTTTGTCTTTGTCTTTTCTCCGAATATTTATCACACAAGGGACCATGTGATTTAAGTGGGAGCGATCGTAGCTAACTTAGTTTCAATTTTTTTTTTCTTATCATGCATTGCATTGTATATAGTTATGGTTTATAAAAATCCATAAAATTCGAAAAAATTGAAAAAAAATTAAAAAATTGCATTTAGCTTTATCATATACATTTTCTAGTTCGTCTTTAGGTTCATGTTAGGTTGCATCATTTGCATAGGAAATCTATGATGAGTTTGCCTTGTAAGCATGCTGCTTTGCTAGTTGGTGTCATTGCCCAAGTTATTAGTTGTCTATTGCTAGCTAGTCGAATCCGAACTAAGATTGAACATTGCTTGGAATATGAAATTGTATGATCTTTACCTTTCAGAAGTATGCTTTGATTTGAAGTTCATCTCTATCTATTAGAACCTTAATTTGATTTTTAATTATCATGTCTATGAATTGGATTTGGACTCATGGATAGAGTATACATACTTGGACTATCTTATCCCCTTTTTACCACTCTTGTTGGTCCAAGTAGATTTTCCACCTTAAACCGACCTTCTTTCAAGCCACAAGTCAATTTTTGAGTGGTAGACCTTTTATGAAAAGAGCTTGGTAGAAAGTTTTAGGTTTGAACTGAAAAGGATTGGATCTCATGTAGTTCTAGTTGATGATTTTTGGACTAGATAGGATTAGGTTCGGGAATTATTGGGGGAATTTGGGATAGAGATTGCCGGTTTGATCTTGGATGAAAAAGGGAAAAGGAATATTTTAAAAGACTTAAGAGGGGATCAATAAAAGAAAAATGAAATAGTATTGCCTAGTAAAGGATTGGGAAATGAAAAGAAAAATGAGTAAAAGGGTATAGCTTAGCGCAAAAGCGATTGGAGTTATAAAAGAAACAAGTGCCGAAAAGGCAAGAAAAGAATTGCAAGAAGAAAAGTAGAAGCCTTAAGCTCTTAAAGTTTGTAGAGTTACCAATCCGCTAGGTTGAAAAATAAGTAAATCCTTTTCCTAAGTTAAGATTTGATAAGAGTTTGAATGAAAAATGGTAGAGAACTAGGATGGGTATTCTTGGAGTTTAAAGGGTAGAATTAGGATTCATCTCCATTGTTCTAAATGCAAAGCTTTAGGCTTTTGGGTTTACGGGTAGATGGGATCATATTCTTGTATGCATCTAAGTGTTCTCACCTTTAGCATTCTACTAAAGTCTTTTTCTTTTGAGTGATCCTCGTTTTGAATAGAAAAACCGCGGCAAAAAGAGATCATTTTTATCTCTTAACCCAGTCCCTAAACCAAATGAGTCCATTGAATGTGCATAGCTTGATTCACGGTTCCATTTTAATGAATATTAAAGAGATGAATGAATTTGAATGTATGTGGAAGTTAGTATTGATCTCGATTAAGTTGCGATGAGTAAGGCTAAGATTTTTAAGTAGGAGTAGATTGGTTTGCACTTTAGAACTAGTAACTTGGACAATGATATCACATATTCTAGCAGCATATTTTGGTTATGAGATTTCCACCTTCAAACCTCTCTTCCTCGCTATCCTTTTCGGTTTGCTTGCGGACAAGCAAAGGATAAGTTTGGGAAAGTTGATATACTAGTATTTTAGCATATTTATAGCTTTGTTTTGCATCCATTTAGGTTAGATTCATGATGATTTAGGTTAGTTCATTTGCATATGCATTACATTATTTCATGTGTTAGAAGTGGGAAGACCGGATTTATGGATCAAAGGAGCTTAAACGGAGCAAAAAGGTGTAATTTTGGAGCTATTGCGGTTTATGGTACCGGTTTGCAAGCCGGTATAGAAGAATCAGAAGAGTATCGGTTTGTGGTACCGGTTTGCTTAAACCGGTACCGGTGTTAAAGAAGAATACCGGCCTGATATACCAGATTAGACAAACCGGTATAGGGTGAATCAAGCGGCAGTGTCCAAGCATCGGGATGGTGTACCGGTTTGGCCAAACCGGTACACATGAAGGATTCGAATACCGGTTTGGCATACCGGTTTAGCCAAACCGGTACCGGGTTGAAAAAGTCAACTTAGGACTTTCCCTTTTGGTTTAAACCCATTTTTCTTTGGGTCAACCCAATTGTTTATGGGTTAATCCAACACTCTTTGGGAACACTATTTAAGGCTTTTTACCTAATTTTTAGGTATCCAATCTTTTGTTTATGCTTTGTTCTTAAGAGAAAAACTTTGTAAACCTTTGAATCTTATCTTTAATTTGAGTTTGATTTTCATTTCTTTGTTTGTTTCTTATCTTCCAAATCTTCTTCTATCTATGGATAAACACACTTCTACTCTTAGATTTTGTGTTTCTCCAATGGATAGTGAGTAGTCCTTTTTAAGCAAATGGTTAGGTAGATTAGGTTGATTAGGGAATGATTCATGATGTTTAGGGCTTAGTTTTCATTGATCCTCATGTTGTTGATGTTCTTAAATGCTAGATTTAACTTGATCACTTGAATCTAGACCATAGGTTGATTTGTGCCCGAAAGGTGTTCGATGAAATTCTTGAACCAATCGATGCATGCTAAATGAGGCCTAAGCAAAGGGATTTGTGTTAGTTAGTTTAGTGGTTTATCATGGATTAGAGTTTAATGTTTCATAATTATGTAATTATCCAAGGGATTGTCTTAATTGCATGATTAAGGAAAGGATTAGTGCCATGGAAATGGATTAGTCTAGGTATGGAATCTTAAACCAAGGATTAGCTTAATAGTTGTATTGAACATCATGAGGAGTTTTCTAATTGATCAAATCAATAACCTATGTCATTTGCTTAGCCATTTTATCTTTGATTTCAAGTTATTAATTTATGTTGACTTTTGTTGACTTTATAGTTTATGAATGTTTAGGTGTTTGAAACCATTAATTCCCCATTAGCTTAGACTAGATAAAGTTCATATGGATTAGTGTGTGAAACCCTCCTGAATTTGGTTTGATTCTTAAGTATTGCAACGATATGAGTAAGCTTAAAGTATTTGCTACCCAAAAGTCTTGTTTATCAACGAGCAAGAATGTTCTTCGACAAAGCTGAAAATGGCCTAACAGAGCTCACGCAGCTAGTGTCTGTTTTCGCACTAGAATTTTGGTCGGGATCGAGTAAGATTTGAACATTTGGGGTGCATTTTAATCAGGTATTGTCATCGCAGGAGAATATTGGACGAGATTGAAACAAATGATTACAACAACTTTACGAAGAGAGCTTACGTTGGAAAAGCCAAGAAAATTGCAGCTTTGCCCTTACCTTGTGCTAAATCACTACTAAAGATGAATGAGAAGCAAAGAGGAAACAACCTAAGCAGACTTTTGTGATTTAAGAAAAATTATTAGGATCAAATTTATGATGTCAACTAATATATTCTTCACACTAGTGTCTTTTCTCAACGCATAGGAAACAGAGAGCTGAGCAACAATTTAATGTCTGGTTCGTTAAAGAAAAACCAAACTCATAGTTGTTGAGATAATGACAACAGATAAAGAGGTTATAAACCAAGATGGATCATACACAATATCATAATTATCAAAGCTCAGAAAAACCACTATCAAATTACATAAAACATTACAATAAGTATTTGTATCTTAAATTTTAAACCCGAGCATAGACTAAAAACGATTCAAACAAGAAACTCATTACTTACCACTTACACATGACAAACCATTTGCAAAGAGTTATTAACCTTATATGTAAAAAGATAAAATTAACCTTTTCTTTCTTCTTTAATTCAAGAAAAAATGGTTTTTTTATTTTATTTAATGACATATACTCTCCAAAAAATCATTTTGTTGACAAATAGCTTTAGTTTGGAATGGACTGAGGAGGTTACTTCCTACAATACAATGTAAACAAAGCTAAAGGAGACACGAAGTTGATGTCGACTGATCATTAGGCCACATTTGCCCTTCCACTGCCTCCACCTTTTTGTCTTCTCCAACTTTTATTTTTCCTCTCAGATTACATTTTCTTTAGATATTTTTTTGGCAAACTAAATTCATTTTTATTATTATTGAATGGACAAAATTTGATTCATACCTATTTTATAATTATGTAGAGCTGAATTTCGACAAAAAAAATTCAGTCAATTAAACATCTATAAATTAACCAGAATTATTAACCCATAAGTTTACAAAATCGTAAACTTCTATAAATTGATTCGTATCTAAGAAATCAATTTATCGATAAATTAATAAAAATATCATATTTTGATATTCTTACTTTATATAAACTTTACTTATATATATATATATCTTTTGATTAATGAATAGTTACTATGATAATTTCAATATATTATTATCGAATAAAACGTATCTATATAGGCCAATATACATGCCTCTCGTGAGGTCATAGGTTCGAAGCTTCTTTCAAATACTAGTCAAAAGTCAAACCCCGCAACCCTAAAGTTGTGATTTAAATACTACTTCTTACAATATTATTTTCATACAAATAAATACCATCTAAGAATTAGAAAATGAATTTATGTAAATGACCGCATCTTAAATACTAATCTTGCTTTCCGACTAAACTTTCATATTAATAATAAATCAAAGATACAATGTTAATATTATATATAGAACTATTTAATACAAATTATTACACTATGCATCATATCCTAAAATATAATAAATTAAAAACATAAATTTTGCGATATATTATTGTCAAGAATGCTTTACTGGCCAAACAGATTTAATTATACATTTGTTATTTTTTTTTCTTCTTATACCACCTAATTTCAATACAATTTTTATCCATATACTTTTACTAATTTACGAGAAACTATAAATTATCTATTAAATTAATTGATATTTGAATTTTTGTCTAAATAATTTACTTGAAATACTTAGAAAATCACATCATTCCAAATTCCAGACTGTATGAAATAAAGGTTCGAAATACTTGAATTATCAAATAGGTAATATAAGAAAGTCTTAAACTACTGTATTACTTAACTTCCTTGAATCAGAAACTAATGAAAAAATAAATTTTAACACGTTACGTGGTTAATGCAGCATTTTTATGAAATCAAATGAGAAATTGCGTTATATATAATTAAAAAAATCAATTAACAATTAGAATAATGGTCCATGGCACCTATATGTTAATATACAACATCTTTTATTTTAAATTTGGAATTGCAATCATCAATGTCATGTATGAATATAAGAAAATACACAACCATTGATTACATATATACAACAGAATTATGTATAGATGAACACGTTTAGAACTAATTAATACTCCCTCCGTTTCAATATAGTTTTGCTTAAAAGCGCGGGTATTAAGAAATTTTAACTTTTCTTAAATGAGTAATAAAAAGTTAGAGAGATTATTATTTTTTTGGTGGGAAAACGCGAAAAGTTAGAGAGAGATTATTGTATATTATTTTGGCTTTAAATTTTTAGTAGAATATTATTAATTTAAATAATTTTATTGCATTGGGATTTGAAAACATCTTATATTATGAAACAAACCATTTTGGCTAAAACTACTTATATATTGGAACAGAGGGAGTACTAAATTTGAATCAATATATATATATATATATATATATATATAAAAAGTTAAACATCTTCTCTTTATTTAGAGTGCTATCTCATCTTATGTATGATAGAATTATGACACCTAAACATCTCTTATAACTCTACAACAATATCTAAAATATGGAATAAAAAACAAAGATGGTAAAAGACTCAAGTCAATGAATTAATTACAAAAAGAAAACGCTTAAAACTCTTCAACAATTTTTTCAACGTCGACTCAATTTAATGAAATAATTAACAAAAAATAATTAAATATATAAATAGTTTATGAAATTTTCGAGAAATTAAAAAATTAGAAAATCCAAAGTTTGAAGTCAAGTATCATTGGTTGAACCTTAATATATATTCACAATAATATTATAACGTGAACCAAGAAAAGCTAAGAAGGTCACATATGATAAAGGACTCAAGTCAACGCAATAATAAAAAAAACAAAATATATAAATAGTTTCTGAAATTTCTCCGAATTTAAACAAATTACAAAATCCAAAGTTTGGGGACAAATATCAATGGTCGAACCTTAATATATATCTTTATATATATAGTAAAAAAAACTTACCAAAAAAGCTAAGAAGGTCACATATGATAAAGGACTCAAGTCAACGCAATAATAA